>JABSTQ010002459.1:0-164396 GCA_013358835.2 Ixodes persulcatus | reverse complement strand
ATGCGCACGCGCTTAATCTCTCCCGTATCGCCGCACGCACTCCGCGATAGGGCACTGGCCGTCCCGGCGGTCGACGCTCGCTTGATATTTTTCAAAATTGGGCCACTGTAAGCTTTATCAATGCAGCCGCCACTTCAGGCGTACCCAATCTTTCTTGCTCCAGTCGCTAGATTGCGCCAAACCATACTGCATTGCAGATTGCCCATGGCAGGAGTTGCAGCGAAGGTTAAGATTGCTGCCACGGGGTGGTTGAGAAAAACACAAAAAAGGAACTATTTTTGGGAACAATCTGCCATTCTCGGCGAACATCAGGGATTACAATACGCATACCAATTAGCGAATTAATTGCTAAAAGTTACTGTTTAACTTTTAATGAGTGAATGTAACATATGACTCCAATGGACCTTTTTCGAGAAGCGTCCTGCGCACGCGCGAGCACTCGATGCCAAGCGGCGGAAGTCGGCACTAGAAATCGAGGAAATTCGGAAGGAGGCTGTGGATCAGCGAGTAGAACACGTATTCGCAACATATATATAATTGTGTTACACAAAAAAAGAAAGTGGACGGAAAGAAAAACATGACGTTTGGGTGGACGCCACAGATCCCCCTCTTTAAAGTCGCGTTGGGCACGCGCCGCTGCTCGGAGCGCGAAGAAACTGGTAGCGTAGCTCCCATTATCAATTGGTAGCGCAGGTAGGTCACTTCCTCGATTTTTAGTTCATGCAGCCACCGCCTGGTGCCGTCGGTATGTGAAAAAGGTCCATTACAAACTTCCGAGGTGCCCTCAGTTCTAAAGAGGCTAATTGGGGAAAAGACGATTTCATTTGTACGCCACAAGTTACAAAAGGTCGAAAGGATTCTTCGGTCGCTGGCTGGGGCACGCCACATGTGTTTTGTTGGTTTGGCATATAAAACTTCCAAATGCTACCAATAAGCAATTTGTTCAACGCCCTCGAAAAGACCTGAATCAATTATTTTGTGAAGACTCAGAACATGTGTAAAGTGTAGGGGCGCGCTAAAGATCCCACTCATGCAGCAGGCAGAACACCAGAGAGGCCTCCGCATTTTCGTATCGTTAGAATTATGCCTGTCGCACGAATGGGAGCTGTTGCGGACCCAACGTTCGCACGCTCTTTAAGTCTTCCCAAAAACGAATGATTCAGGGTTTTTTGATGACACTCGGCGAGTTTCTAATTAAAACCCTAAAACATTAACTAGTCAATATTAAATAATCATTGAGATAATTAGTATGTGTCTTGTAATCCCTGACGTCCGACGCAGCAGACAGTGTGTTCTCAAGAAATTTTCTTTTTTCTACAGCACCTTATTGGCAGGAATTTATTTCTTTTTTTTTTTAATTCTTTACTGAAACGTTTGGTACAGCGGGGTATGCAGATGAAGTGGGTTCGTATTAAGGAGACATGGCTATCAACTCTACCAAACTCAGTCTGTAGCTTCAGACTCAGCACCGTCGCGTCCGGTGATAGTAACCTAAATGCACTCACTCGTATAACGTCTGGGGAAATCCTGGTTTCTCCGCCCCTGGGAGTAAGAAAAATATATTATCCCTATATCGTCCGAAGGATGCTAAACTACGAGCGATGAAGTAGTCACTAATATAGAAGGAATTAACTTACTGTCGTTGTTCCATTGAGGTTATTCTGTTATTGCTTCTAAAAGTTAGACAATCCCCAGTTGTAGTGACTGAACGCGTGACTTCGTCTTCTCAGTTTATGCCTTCGTCGTAGTCGTCTTTCTCCTCTTCACTCGGTGAACTTTGATGTTTAGTTGTGGTTTGCGTTTCAGATACATCACACTTATTAGATTAAACTGTTTGTTCATGTTTATGAACTTCATGAACTTCTAAAGAAATGTTTTAATTTATAATCGATGCGTATTTAGCACCTTTACTCTTAGCTCGTAACGTTTGTCGTTTATTTTTTTTTCTGTGTAGCGTGTCTTTGAAACGCATGAGTGTTTCTTTGTGTTTTTTTTTTCGACTGCAAAAATAAACCAAGCATCGCCGAATTCTTTGTCTGGGAGGAACCTTAGCGCTAGTGGTGAGTGAGTGAAACAACTTTATTGACGATCCGGCATAAAGGGGGAAGGGGTAGGGGATTTAAGCGAGACACTAGCGTGCTTGGACGTCCCGGAGCTGCAACCTACTCGCGTCAGCCCCGTGGGGGCGCCGCTTTCGGCCGCTGTCGTTCCAGGATGCTAAGCACGTGCTGGACCACGTCTCTTTGGTCGCCTAGCTCTTGGCTGATGATCTTGCTGCTGAGGGCGGTTGGCATGGCTTCTTGGTTGCCCGGCGGTGGCGGCGCACAGTCCCAGAGAAGGTGTCTCTGGGTGGCTCGCGCCTTCTTGCAGTGTTGGCATATGTCTGTGGTGTATACCTCCGGGCAAACGTGCTTTGCCCAGACGGGGGTCCATATGGCTTGTACTTGCAACTGCCGTAGTGTGGCTGCTTCACTGCGTTGTAGGTCTCGGTGAGGCGGTGGATACAGGCGTCTGCTCGTTCTGTACCACTGCAGAACTTCGCCGTAGGTTGTGAGGGAATACTCATCGTCTTCGGAATCGGGTCGTTGCGGCTCCGAGGAATGCGTGGACGGAGACCCGCGGCTAGTTAGCGCGTGTGCCTCCATATCTGCCTCCTCGTTGCGGTTCGGACCCGCGTCCAGCTCCCCGGCGTGCGCAGGGAACCACTTGACGGTAACGTTGGTTTCCGGTCTTGCTATCATTGAACATACTCTTGCAGTGGTTCCATGGACATTGTTTGTAGCAAAGTTGACTATCGCCGGCTTCGAGTCGCTGAGGACCGTGCGGCAATCCGGGATCGCTAGTGCCAGTGCAATTGCAAACTCCTCGGCTTGCGTGGGCGACTTGCACCGTATGCTTCCCGACGTTGTGAGTACTCCGGTGTCTGCTGCGATGACTGCTGCTGCGTACGTGTTTGGCCGGTGGGGATACTTCGCCGCGTCCACGTAGTACGCGCACGGATCGTTGGCGTGATCCTTTGTGAGTGCCGTGGCTCTCGCCGTTCTTCTTTCTTGGTGTACTTGCGGATGCATGTGCTTTGGTAAGGGTGGGACCCTCAGTCTTTGGAGAACGTCCCGGGGTAGCTGCTTCGCCACCTCCGGGGTCGTCTCTGGCGCGTTGATTCCGATGCGTTGTAGTATCGTTCTTCCCGTCCTGGTCTGGGACAGGCGGTGATACTGCGCCGTTCGCTGGGCTTCTGCGATTTCTTCCAGCGTGTTGTGTACGCCCAACGCGAGCATGCGTTCAGTGTTGGTGTGAGGGTATAGGCCCAGGGCCGTCTTGTACGCCTTTCTGATCATCGCGTTAATCTTGATCTTTTCCGCCGCTTTCCAATTGTGGAACGACGCAACGTAAGAGATGTGGCTGACCGCAAACGACTGGGTGAGTCGTAGTAGACTGTCTTCTCTCATGCCCTGGTACCGCGTGGCCACCTTCTTGAGTAGGCGGGTGGCCAGCGAGAGCTTTGCGTGGAGCTTCTGTATCGTCACATTGTTGCGGTTCAGGTCCTGGAGGTGTAGCCCCAAAACTCTGAGCGTCTGCACGTGCGGTATCGGCGTTCCGTCTTGGGTTACCACGTTGATGTGCTGCGTTGTTGGGCGTCGCGCACTTTGCGGTGAGATCACCAGCAGTTCCGACTTGGTTGGTGAACAATTGAGTCCGGTGGGTCGTAGGTGTTCCTCTACGGCGGTGACGGCTTCTTGGAGGGCTGCCTCGATCTGGCTGTCGCTTCCTCCCGTTGACCACAGCGTGATGTCGTCCGCGTAGATTGTGTACTTGATGTTTCTAACGCGTTCCAATCTTCTTGCAACACCTATCATGACGAGGTTGAACAGCAGAGGGGAGATCACCGAGCCCTGCGGGGTCCCCGTGCTCCCCAGCTGCTTGAGCGGTAGTTGTAGTTCTCCTGCCACAAGCCGTGTGGTGCGATTGGTCAGGAAATCTTTGATGTAAGCGAACGTCCTCTCCCCCATGTTGAGGTGGGACACCTGCCGAAGGATGGCCGAGTGGTGTACGTTGTCGAATGCTCCCTGGAGATCCAGTCCGAGCACCGCTCTGTTATCCAACGTGGGAAACTGTCTGTTCACGATTTCGTTCTTGAGTAACAGCATGGCGTCCTGAGTACACAGTTTGGCCCGGAACCCCAGCATTGTATGTGGATATAAGTTGGAGTCTTCCAAATAACGTTGCCATCTGTTGAGTAGGACGTGTTCGAGCACCTTGCCCACGCACGACGTTAGAGAGATGGGCCTCAGGTTGTCTATGCTGGGTGGTTTGCCCGGCTTGGGAATCAGGACCGTTTTCGCGGTCTTCCATTGTTGCGGTAACTTGCCCGTCCGCCAGCATTGGTTGTAGTACTTGGTGAGGGCTTCGATTGCCGTGTCGTTCAAGTTCCTCAATGCCTTGTTGGGAACGTGGTCCGGTCCGGACGCCGATTTACAGTTAATTGTTTGGAGAACCGCTCGCACTTCCCATTCTTCGATGTCGGCATCCAGTCTCTCGTTGGCTGCCCCTTCGTAGCTGGGGAGTGGGTGCGTTGGCGTTACGGGGAGATACTTGGCGTCCAGGCGTCGTTGTACCTCAGCCTCTCCCATTTCTTTGACGGCTATGTGAATGATCTTGTTCAGTATGTAGTGCTGAGCTCCCTTGGTTGTCTGATCGTTGAGCAGGTGGCGGAGCAGGCGCCACGTCTTGCCTTTGTGTAGTTGACCATCGGCTTCTTGACACACCGCGTGCCACTGCTGTCTGCAGAGAACTGCGCTGTGATGCTCGATGTCTCTGTTGAGTTGTGCTATGCGCTTGCGTAGCTTTCTGGTGTGGCGTTGACGTTTCCAGCGCCGTCTCAGCGAGTTGCTGGCTTCCATGAGGTGGGCTAGTCTGCTGTCCAGCATCGTAACCTCCGGCTCCGCTTCTACCGTCTGAGTGGCGTCTTTGGTCGCGGCGTTCAACATGTTGGTCCATGCTTCTATGTCTTCAATGGTTTCCATAACGTTGTCTTCTAATTTCTTTCTGTACTCGTGCCAGTCGACGATTTGCTGTTGCTGTGCTCTTTGCGTGCTCTCTGCGATGGGTATTGTGATTTCGAGTATGCAGTGGTCGCTTCCCAACGTCTCCCCGGTGTTCCGCCATGTGACGCCACGCGGTGCCGAGGCCGTGCTTATGAAGGCGAGGTCCGGGTTTGTGTCTCGCTGCGACGACGTTCCGTTTCTTGTAGGTGCGTTGGGGTCGTTTAGCAGTTGGTAACCTGCGTCCATTGTTTCGTCGTAGAGGCTGTGGCCCTTCGCCGTCGTGTGTGGATACCCCCATGCCGTATGTTGAGCGTTGAAGTCCCCACACAGTAGGGTTACGTTGGAGCCCGCGAGCTGTTGCGCTTTGTGCACAAGAGTACGGAATTTTTGCTGGTAGTGCTTCGGATTGCTGTACACGTTGATTATAAAGGTGCTTTCCCGGCGCTTGCGCTTCCCGGTGACGATTTCGATCGTGGTGTGCTCGATGGCGCCGTTGGGTAGCAGTTCGTGATCTATTGAGGTTAGATTCTTCTTTACCAAGGTGCAGACCCCCTGCCCTGCGCCTTTCCCAACTGTTCGTGCGCTGGGGGGCTTCGCAAAGGATCGGTACCCCGGTAACGTCGGTGGGGTTTCACTGTGCGTTTCTTGTAGTATTATAACGTCGGGTCTCTTGGTGCTTTGCTGTATGTACTGTTGTAACGATGCTTTCCTCCCCTTTATGCCGTTGGAATTCCATTGCCATATGAGAAGATGATGCTGTTGTGGCCGTGCTCTGTTTCTGTGGTTAGCGGTGCCTGTTGCCGTCGTCCCGTCCATTATTGCGGTTGGGTGAAGGCCTGTTGTGGGATTAGTCCTGACGCCGTAAGCGCGTGTATTAGTGCATCTAACTTGGTCTGTATTCCTTGTATGGCTTGGCTCAGGGTTTCGTAGTTGGTTTTCATGGTCTGTTCTATTCGATCTTGACGTTCTTCGAGGCTGTCCTGCCTAGCGTTGACTCTTCGTTCACGTGCGTATTCTAGCGCTCGCTTCTTGGGTGCCGGTTCGCTTGTCCCAGCAACGTCGATCGTTTCGGGTTCTGCGCTGTTAGCTTCCGTCGTAACTGGGGCTTGTACCTCCATGGCTGAGTTTGTGTTGTTTTCCGTTGTTGAGGGTCTTGGTTGAATCTGCTGTGGCGACGGCGGCGGTGTCTGAGTCGCCTGTTGCTGCTGCTGCGCGTTGATGAGTTGGTTCAACTTGGCGTTCATCTCTTGCAATTGAGCTCTCTGTTCGGCGATGCATCGTTTGAGCTGGTCGTTTTCGTTGCGTAGTGACTGGACAGCGTTGTCCTTCGCTTGAGCTACGTGGTTGAGCGGATTGCGGTTCGCCGCTTGCGGGTTGATTGCCTGGGCCCAACTTATCACGTTGCCCGGCCGCTGCTGGTTGAGGTTGTGATTCATGTTCTCGCTGCGCTTGCCGTCGGTGCTTCTGCCGCGGCTCGCCGAGCGTCCCCTGCTTTGGTCCCGCCTCCTCGAGCGGCTGCGTCCTCTCTTTTGTGCTTCGTTCTGTTGTTGCGGTGGCAGCTGCGGGAAGTCTTGTGACGAAAACGTTGACCCCGCGTTTCTGCGCTCCCATCTGCGCTGAGTAACTACGAAGGGCACCTTGTACTTGTTCGTACAGCCTTCCGCGCCCGTGGCGTGGGCGCCGTTACACAGCTTGCAACGTGGCTTGCACCGCGCCGCGTGGTCTGCCGCCGGGTTAGGCGCGCCGCACGCGAAGCAGATCTTGGTTTCCGGTGTGGGGCATACATCGGCTCGATGGCCGATTTTGCCGCATGTCTTGCATACGTTGTGGTGTTGTCTGTATAATCCACACTTTACTATAATGGAGCCGTACTTGATGTAGTTGGGGACCTTTGTTCCTGCGAACAAAATGACGATCGAGGTAGTGTTTCCAATCCTGTGTGCCTCGAGGGCCTGCGGGTTTGCTTGGTTGACGATATTCTCGTGCAGATCTTCGGCAGTGTTCTCTACTGCGATGCCACGGATCACTCCTTTCACTGTGCCGTGAGGCGCGGTGCAGTAGGCATGCGTTTCATAGTTACGGCCCCCAACGTATAGGGAGCGTACGCTTGCGTAGTAACGTGCTCGTTCTTCATCGGGCGTGCTGATCACGATGATGTTCTGCGTGGGGTTAGTGCAGATCGTGTCTGCTTTCGCTGCGGTCTTGGGAACGTTGGCTGCCGTTATGACTGCGGACATTACGATGTCGGCTTCAAGTCTCGCTAGACATAGCCCTCCTCTCGGTCGCATTACGATCTTCTGCTCTTCCCGCGGCAAATTCAGCGGCATGCGGGACGCCTTGGTGATTCTTGCTACGATGCGTTTCGCTCGAGCTTCACTAAATTGCGAAGGTGGCTTGCTGCTTTGGGTAACTTCGTTAAGCTGGGGCTTATTAAGTCGTTGGCTTACTTGTTTACCGGAGATTTTCCATCCCACGATGTCGCTTGGGTGTACATCGTCGCCGCGCACCGCGACAGCGGTGTGGCCATTGCTGCGCAGCACCTCTTGATCGTTGATCGTGTCGGTGGTCGTGGTGTCATTGCCGCCAGCACAAGAGTCCATGTCTTCCGTAGCCAGGGGCGTGAAACGGTTGTGGGAAACGGCGTTGAGCTGCGATGAGGCCGAGGCCATCTGCGGCGATGAGGAGTCGAGCGTCGAGGCGTCGAGCGGGGCCGGGCGGCCGGCGCAGCTGCGCGCCGCGGCCGTACTCGTGCTAAGCCTAGGCGCGGTCCGTTAGGCCTAGCGTCGCGCCAGTGAAGAAAACGTCGAAAATTGATGAAGAGTCCGGTTAACTGGGCCAAAAATGGTATCAATCGAGTCCAGGGATGCTTACGGACACCGTAGTGATGATTTCCAGTCGATTGGAAGTAATTAAGGCGGCACAATTAGCGAAAACTGCGGAGCTCCTGCGGGACACGTCTGCTCAGCTCGGCGACCGTGGCGCCTCCTCCAAAATCCGGGCATGCCTCAGGCATTTTTGCAACATGTTTGCTTCGAACATGTCTCCAAACAGTTTTTGTATGACCAATACCGTTATACAAAGAACGCCTCATAGAGTGTCTGCTGACTGTCTGAACACCGCAGCTTTAGACCTGCCCACCCGCTTTGTTAGCGAGACACGTTCCGTCCTTGTGCCTCCCAATTGTACGTCCACATGGGAGCTTTTAAGATCACTACTCGCGTAGC
This sequence comes from Ixodes persulcatus, assembly GCA_013358835.2. Taxonomy (NCBI): domain Eukaryota; kingdom Metazoa; phylum Arthropoda; class Arachnida; order Ixodida; family Ixodidae; genus Ixodes; species Ixodes persulcatus. The sequence goes on along the minus strand of JABSTQ010002459.1, from coordinate 156,127 downwards.
CAGCTCAAAAACCGTTCAAACAACTGCAAAGCAACCAGTCAAAGTTCGAGTTTTCTGGAACATTCTCCCAACGCGCTGGAACGCTTCCAGCTCAGAGAATAAATGGCTCGGCTGTGTGAACTGACACGCAGAAAGGAGCGCTTGTCAAAGCTATACATGACTGGTATTGGCGTCACATCAGCGGCCATTGTGGTGTCCTCGTTGCTGAGCGCGCGTCTTCTGCAGTGCACGTTTCGCACCAACGAATTTGTTCTTTCCCGGTAAGAACAGTGAGGAATGATCATCAACATGGCGCTATGACATCACGCGTGCAAGCCCCGTGTTTCCTCGCGATCGTATATATGTGGCTTTGTCATGACGTCATTGCACCGTGCCCCCGATCATTCCTGCATGCTCTTAGAGAGAAAAACAAAAATGGGTGGCGCAAAATGTACGCTGCAAAAGGTACCTTGCTCAGCGGCAAGGCCAGCACAACGTCAGGTGATATCTGACGTTAGTGGAAGTCTTCTATGCCACCAACAATCAAGAGGCGAGTAGAATTCGAGGGTTACTGCGAGCCTCAGGCTGGGCACAGGGTCAGTGACGCGGTGGAGGAGAGCGTGGCGATGCCTGCAAAAACCGCGGTCCACACTTTGATTCTTCGCCGCTTTCTGCTCGTGTTCTGAGTGACGTCAGACGACTCCTGGATTCTTTGTCTCGTGCTGCCGCCCGTGCTGCTACACGTATTTCTGGCAGACACGTACACGTCACTGAAATAGAGTAACTACATACTGCTATTCGTCCCTCACTCGACAAGTAACGCAGTCCGTTACTCGTTACTGCGACTAAGAAGGAAAGCGTTGCCTCAGCTTGGAATTAACGTACTATTGTCTCGTTACATTGAATGTGTCCTTTTCACAAAGTCTCTCGCTCTATTTGTCGTCGTCAAGAATTCGTCAACGCGTTCATTCGGAGATAACCGTGGCTATATTTACATATCTTGTGCACATCTCTTTTTATGGATTTTCTAGCTTTTTCTCGTCGTGCAAAATACGGGCGCGAACCGGGCTGACAACAAGGTTGGGTGCTATTAGCCCCGTGCGCGACCGAAAGCGTCGCTGTGGTCGGCCTTCCACGATTGGCCGAACGCTGACTATGACGTCGGAAAGGGGATTTATCATCGACGGAAATAAGAGGAATGAAAGAACTTTAATTTTGACGGTGTTGGCAGTGTTCCTTTGAGAGCGCAATGATTTCAAGCTTCCACCATGCTAATAACAAACACCATCGAACTTGTTGTTTGCAAGGTAATGACGTCACAAGGGGGAACCACAGGAGGGCGCCACCAAAACTTCTCGCCGCTATATTTGTACATGTTCCCTTCCAGCGGCAACGAAATACCTTTACTTGTTACATCATCGAAAAGTAACGAAAACACGTTACCGGTTCCTTTTTTTATACCCTACTTTCACGGGCACTCTTAACCGCAGTTAAATGTGACTGAGGTCAGACTTAGCTGCTGTTTAGGGTGCCCAACGGACATCCTAAGCCGCAGTTACGCTTAAGTATTCTTAGCAGTTACTGCCGACTCTACCCTAGTTACCCGGGCAGCCTTAACCTCAGTTGTGTCGGACTTGTTGAGCGTGCCCGACGGGCATCCTAAACCGCAGTTACGTTTAAGTATGCTTAGCAGCCACCGCCAACTACACCCTAGTTACGTGGGTACCCTTAACCCCAGTTAAGTCTGACCTCGGTCACAACTGCGGTTAAGGGGGCCCGTGTAACTAGAGTATCAAAAGCTAACTAGGTCGTTACTACTTTACCGAAAAAAGAGTAACTATACCCGTTTTCACCTCAAGAACCGTAGTAAAAAAAGTCCGGCTCTTCGCGGAGCATTACTGCTTCTCCCTTTTAATAGGAGAATTAATGCATATGTAGGTGCACTTTAGATAAGATATGTGTTATCTAATCAAGACGTATACGTTTCAAACGCCAAAAACATCGCATCTTCCTCCGACAACCAAATCCTGTAAGAACTACTTCGAACGGCGTATGAACAATGCGCAAAACGTCCTTTTTTCTTGAGGTGTAAACGAGTATAGGTACTAGTAGCGCGTCATTAGTAACGCGTTATATACAAGTCTGATTCCTAGCATCGGAGGCGGCGTTGGCTCAGCGTGGAGCCCTCATCTCCCGCCGATCGCTCTCGGCACGTGGACGCCATGCGGACTCTCTCTCTCTCTTTCCTTCGAAGGAAGTAGCATTCTTTGCCGCCATCTCCGAGGACATGCCGCCCGCCGAGTGCGGCCGTCGGGGGAGCATCGCGGTGGCGTCATCCATGTGTGTCGGGGTCGGCGTTTATTCGGGGCACGTGGCCTAGCGAAGCGGCTTAGTAGAGCGCGCTCCCCGGAATTCCCGACAGCGCTGCATTTTCGCTCGCCCCCCTCGACTTTCGCCAGTCGCCGCCGCTTTTCTCCCCCCCCTCTGAGAGTAATTGCGAGCTGGCGCGAAAGTTGGCGTCCCTCTGTCTCAGCGAGAGTCACTAAAAGGCCCTGCCACACTGAGGCAACAGTTGGACAACTCTATGCGGCAACATGAGGAAATCGTGTTGCCGGCGACCCATGGTCACATCGCGGCAACAACAACAGTCGGGCAACATGTTGCCGTCGCCCGGCAACCGTGTTGGCCGATTTGTTGTTCGACCACGCTGTCACACCGCGCTGACAGTGGGTCCAATACGAGAAACACTCCGCCATCTTGGTTGTTTATACCTTCGTTCGTGTGCTGCGCTGAGTCGCTGGAATTTGGACTCCACAAGGTGCTAGTGCGTTCGAAGGACCGGAAATTACGACGGGGTGACATCAACCAGTGCTTGTGATTAGGAAACTTGACACAGGGAGTATATTCCACCCTTTATTTGATGAAAATGTTCTTCATTCGCTGTCAAAGCAGATAGCCCCAGCCGAGGAAAGTAAGATCGCTGAAATATGTTCGGCATTTACGGCACCGTATGAAGTGTTTCTGTCCGGTTCTGTTTTTCATGCAGTTTCGATTACTGTAAAATCGAGTTAGCACCGGCAGTACACTCTAAAAAAAAAGGGTGTCGTATTACACCCTTTTGTCCCATATAATGCACCCCAAAGATTTCATTCAACGTACAGCGAACTGACGTCGAACTGACGTCGAACTGACGTCGAACTGACGTCGAACTGACGGCCCCAACTTTTAGGAGAGGCTTGATAACGGTCAAATATACCTAATTGAACAGGTAAATTACGTATCAAAGACTACAGAAAAAAAGACAGTTAGGTTTTGCAGTAATAAAAAAAAACGATTACATTTTACGATTACGAAAAACGATTACAATTACACCCCTACACGCCGCGGCCTCGCCCCCACCCCTCGCTCACAGCAGCTCAGGAGAAATATATTGCCGGCAGCATCCTATCATTGGCTGGCAGCAATCACTTGACTGAAGTTTGTTCCCTGCCGTGAGCGAGGGGTGGGGGGCGAGGCCGCGGCGTGTACGGGTGGGTCAGGTGCATGGTGTGTAAGGTGCCAGGTGGATTAACATGTTTCTAATGATCTGCCACACACTGTCGCCGCCAAGGGGCGTGAACGGTGGGCCGGGTTAGAGTTCCTGTATATGGCTACCTACTGTAGCAGAGTTGCGCATTCAGCCTCGGCGGGTGGCCGTAGCGCCGGCTTTCCTGCACGGCCCTGGATGCCGCCGCGCATGGAAAACAGAAAAGGAGGAGAAAGAGTCCAAAGCAGGGGAACATACGCCCTGGTGCGGGCAACGTCAGCGGAGCGGTGCCTTTCCTACACGGCGGTGGATGCTTTGCTCCTCACGTGATCGACCTCGGCGAATAGCGGCGTGGCGGCGCAGGAAAACGAACGCGCAACTCTGCTCCCCCTTCGGGGGAGCATATCGAGGAACTCTAGGCCGGGTTAAAGTCTCCTGGTAAAAACGTTTTTTTTTTTTTACAACTACCGCTAGCCATTGTTGTGGGAACGTGCAAGACACGTGCCCCGAACGGGTGCTCCGCCTCCATTTGCTTTCAAGGGCCGCTCGAGACACGGGCCTCCTGCTCTGGAGCATTTTACGCAACTTGGAACAAAAACGCAAAGACATCGAGGGGCTTTAGGCCGGGTAGGTGAACGCGCGCCCCAGTGATACATATACGTTTCGTCGACACAAACGTTTCATCGACACTTGTTACTTGAATTGCACGCTGTAGGGAAATTTCGCCGCGCGTGTGTCATTGGAGACTTTTAGCAAACCGCCACCATAGGGAATTGTAGTAGACCGTTTTTCTCCTCCGCTACGGTATCCCTGAAGAAAAGGCCGCAGCTGCGCATGCGCGCCGCCAGCCTTATCTGCATAGTTCAAGGGCTTGTGGCGGATTACGGAGCGCTATCCGGGTGCTTAGCGGGTTGCGGAAACGGTCTACTACAATTCCCCAATGTTGCGCGTACCGCACTACCGGAGACTTTGAAGCACGCTTTTAAGCGCGCGCCCCGCGGTCACGGTATATCACCCGGGCGCGACCGACGACCAGTTCGCGCTTTCCACTTTTCCCCCGCTTCCCCCTCTCCCCCCGTCTACCCTGTCCACCGTTGCCTGTTTCCTCCTCCCCCATGGTGAGGAGGATCTTCTGCCTTGCAGAATCTCGTGTCCGGTCGTCGTCCTTTAAAAGCCTCTTTCAAAGGTACACTACGCGGAACACGGCAACGGTTTGCTGAAATTCACTATTGGGGCACGTTATAACTCCGGCTGCCGGCACGCTATCCCTCGCAAAATATGCGGGCAGTATAGTCACGTGGTTGCAGCCTGCCAAGGGAAGGGAACTGCTGGCATTTTTCCGCCCGGACTACTCTGCCGGCTGCCGGCAAAATAGGCTCGTCCATTTTTCAACGCTGTCTATTTACCTATACCGCCTGCTATGTGATCGCTTCATTCCCCGAAACGTCCTGGGGACTTTTGAATAAATTCAGGTGTCCGGTAGGGGCTGTTTCCAAGTTTCAAACATCAACAATCATGATCAGAGCTGTCGTTTTAATGCTTCGATTTTTCAATCTTGGCTTTCCTGGATTACTTGTCTTGTTCTTTATCTGCGGGGAACATTTTCGGGGACGAACTGGGTAAATACATTACTTTTTTTCCCCTCGTTGTTATATACTTACATTATGGACGTTGTCTGGGGGGAATGGAGGTGCCCATATTAAAGGGGCCCTGCAACGACTTTTTGCTATTTTCTTTTAATGTGCACCGAACCTGAGCGCACTGAACGTAGTAATTTAGTGAACTTGTTCTTTTCTCGAAATTCGCTTTATTTTAAAAGTTATGTGCATATTAAAATGACAAAAACAAACAAAAATTACCTCCTTCATGACGTCCTTGGTCCTCTGCCCCCTCCCTTTTCCTGCGCCTGAGGACCGCGGGACTGACGAATGTGGGGGGGGAGGTGAAGACGGGGAAAGGAGATGAGACTGAGGAGAGAGAGCTGCCCGGTTAAAGGGGTGTCCAAACAGGACACTACAAAAATCGTCGGGCGACACGACTCCGACAAATGGTGCGGCGCTCCGCTTTCGCCCGCTTTTTTTTTTTCTTTTTTTTTTTTTTTTTTTTTTTGCCGAGGGGAAAGTTTTCTCCGTCAAGTCTCGCCCGTGTCCTCTACGCGAGCCTTGATCTGCTCATCACGTGGGTCCGGAGGGCCACTCACACGCTCTGTTGGCTGTCGGTCAATCACTCAAGGCCTCCGCCGCTTTGCAAGTCCCGAAAACGGGAAAAGGAAGACTCTAGGGTGAGGGAACAAGCCAGGCAAGCGCGCGTCGTGTTCAAGATCGTGTCGTCTTCCCGCAGTTTTGTGGATTGAATCGGATTCCCGCGGATCTTATGTTCCCAACGTGCCTCGTATAAACAAACAAACCTGGTTAGTTAGGAGTTTAATAAAATAAAATATGTATCCTTAAGTTCTCAGTGAAATCTCACTGTTGCGCACTGCACTTTTTTTTTTCTTTCGAGCTACGAACGTGGATCTTGACAAAGAAAGCTGAGCCGGGGCGGCCGAGACGCGCGCTTCGACGCAGGAACCTCCCAAATCCACCCGAAGCCGAACCTCTTTGACTTTCCTGCCGAGGCCACGGCGGTAGCGAGGTCGATGACTTCGTGAGCCGCGGGAGAACAAATAGTCAGCAAACAGGCACACAATTCGCAGGTGGCGTGTGACGTCAAGTCTGACGAGCACGGACGTCTAAGAAAAGTGGAGGAGGCGAGGAGGAAAGTCGTGAATTTGGCTTTGCCGGTGTCCAAACAGACATAAGACCGACGACTACCGGACGCTTCAATTTTGACAATTTTGCATGAATCGTGTGGCCTGACGATTTTTACAGTAGCCTGTTTGCACAGGCCTTAAAGCGCCGTTCGCACATATTCAACCGAGTAAGATCGAGATAGACAAGACCGGTGCGATGTATTAGGACCTGCTCCGCTGCAGCGCATCCGGTCCTACGACGTCGCAAGAGGCTTCAAAACCGGTCTGGTCTCTCTCGGCCTTACTCGGTTGCATGTGTGTGAACGGCGCTTAACGCGGCACCTCTCTCTCTCTTCGGCTGACCAGGACCAGCAACGTCACGATTTCGTCACATGCCGCGCGCGTTGAACACCACGGGGCGCCCCCGTAGGAAGAGGAGGTTTCCGCGTCGTCCGGTTAAAATATGACGCACTGCTATTTAGTTATTCTCTCCGTGCCCGCTGGGTTGCCCGAACCACAAGAGACGTGGAAGCCGCGAAAATGTAGACGCTTAAATAGGTTTGCAGGGCCCCTTTTAGTACATATAGTTAAGCTTCCTAGTGAATTTCTTTTCTTTTCCTGGAATGTAACGTCTTCACGGATCGATCATCAGTTCAAAGTTGCCATCCCTCACTGTTGCCCCTCTATCCTGGGAAAAGTGGCGCCATTCATTGTTGTGGAAATGCTCGAGACACGTGCCGCGCGCCTCTTCCGGGAAGAAGATGGCGTCGGAAAACTAGTTGAGTGCTTCGCTGTGCCGCCATGATCTTCCCAAGGGCTGCACGTTGCACGTGCCCCCTCTCGCAACGACGCACATTGCGCTACTTTTGAAACATGAAGGTGTTTTAGTTGGAACTAGAGTTGAGCCAGAGTTGCGCGTTCATCCCCGTAGCGCCGTCTTTCCTGCATGGCATGTTGATCCAGCTCCTCACGTGACTGAATTCAGCAAATAGTGCACCGCGCGTTCGAGGCTTGCGGAGCGCTCAAAAGCAGGGGAACGTTCGGCGGGGCGCGCGCAACGTCTACTTTCCTGCACGGCACTTGATCCGGCTCATCACGTGAACGCGCAACTCTGGCTCCCGTAGGGAGCCTATACACCCTTTCTACGTGAACGCCGCCATCTTCAATTCTGGAACTTCCGGTATGCGTGAAAACATCGCTTTCTTCTCGCCTCGTCAGTAGAACGTGTTAACATTTAAATTGCAACCGTCAGTCGTTCTTGTTTCGACCCTTCTACACTTTTTTACTTGTTCGGGGTTGTAATCTCTTGCTTTTTTTTCGGAACGCATACCGGATATGGGGACCACGTGGCTGGGTGCGAGGCTAAACGAAAAAGGTGTATACAGGAACTCTGGTAGGAACTAATTAAAACGCTCTCCCCATCCCCCCCCCCCCAAAAAAAAAAAAAAACGATTACAATTTTGTTTAGAACTATATTTATGATATCTGAAAATATATGCCAGAAAGAGAAAGGGTTTGCCTTAATTTATTTATTTATTTATTTACCCTAAGGGCCCTTTTGAGGCATTACATAAAGGGGGGGGGGGGGGGTTGTACACAGCAACAAAAAAAAAAGAAAAGCAGACGGCCAGGACACACTAATAAAAAAATGAAAAGACGATATAAGAAGACATTTTCTGGGTGCAAAGTTGGCATAGCAAAATAACAAATATAAATCGAGACGATGGCTTAGGCTTTCTGTGAGATGAAAAAAAAAAAAAAAATCAAGAGGTCCAAAAAAAAAAAAAGATTGATGATTCTGTATGACCGCTATATTGCTTGGCAAGGCGTTCCATTCATTTATTACAAGGTTGAGCGGGTAGTATTTGTACATAAGTTAGTACGGGAGAATACAGAACGTATTTTGTTCGCATGATTAAAATGGTATAGGCGTTCATGGCGCACACACAAAAACTAAACTATCCGAATATAAAAACGCGCGTGCAACTGCTGAACAGGCTATAGACCCCTTTCGAAATTCTCGTGCCGATTATTAGAAGGTCGGAACCACTGCACAATGGCCGAAAAACTGGCGTCGTGGAACGTTCAAGTCATTCCATGAGATAGCGAACGTTCGGAGCGCGGTGGCCAACGGAGCAGACGAGCCAATCGAACAGCGGGGAAAGCGCAACGTCACTGCGCTCATCCCCTTTTTCTGTGGGTGTGTTTTTTTCTTCTCCAAACAAACGCATAAAGTGTGTCGTGACGTTGCGGTTTTAGTCCGCCATTGTGCAGGGATTCCACAGCTGCCAACAGAGGGCAGTATTTCGAAAGGGGTCTATATGCCTGTTTAGCGGCGACCAGTGCATTTATGACTTTTAATTTATCGCTATATGTTCGCAAGGTTATTTAAGTTATTTAAGCACGATGCCGCAATACTTCGTTTAAGTCCAGACGCAGCCGATGCTACGAGCCGATAAGACCAATCGGGTTGCGTCAAAACCGCACCATCATGATGTTCGTCATGTTTCCGCGCGCGTTGTGTCATCGCTGTACCAGTCATAAATAGAAAGCTGCCGGTGACTTGCGCTGTTTGATCGGTGCCCACTAGCTCGTAGCGTCGGTTGCATCTAGACTTGAGCTGAAACGAAGGGTAGCCCGTTTAGCAGGCGCACGCGCCTTTTCATGTTCGGAAGATTTAGGTTTTGTATGTGTGCGGGAAGGAGTGGGAGGAGCGCGTATATAGAAGAAACCGTAAAATTCTACGGAAAGAATATGGTGAACCGAACATTTTTACCCCCACCCTCCCCTCCCCCGTCGCGTTCACCCATTAAAACAAACAACAACAAAAAAGACAAAAAAAAAACTTTCTTGACGAGTTAGAGCGTGCTGCTAATTTTGAGAGATTAAACGGAAATCAATATGTAATAAACTAACTCGTCCTGTCTTTGTTTTTTCCCCCGTGTATCTTTAGAACGTTGTTCTGTCTCAGTGATTTTACTTTCTTTTTCCCCCGCCCGTGATATCTAACCCAGCACCACAATCCAAGTACCGACAAGTCACCTTGCGTCTGTTTTTTCGTTTGTTTTCTTCACTGGCTCGTTGCAGCGCAAGAATTGAAAATTAACCCGCGCCCGAGTTTGCATACTGATTCTTATACTCCGTGAAGGTCGTCCACTATTTTGCACTACCACGATGGGATTGGCGTCGTCGCACCGGGCCGTCCGTAAATTGCCTACCCCCCGTTCGGTCCGCTCTCCTATATAGCCGCGCGCGCAGCTTGCCAAGTAGGCAGCGCGCGCGTGGCCGAACGGTTATCGTGCCTGCCTCCCACGCGGAAAGCCAGGGTTCGATTCCTGGGAGCAACCTGTCTTTTGCTTATCCCTGCAATTTAGTGTTCTAGTAAATTCGAGAATCTTGGTGCTTGTTCGAGGACCGAATGTTCTACGCGTCGAACTTTCTACGCCTATTATTCCAGAAGCCCACGCGTGTACATAAGGGGCTTCGCGTAGCGAGCCAGAGTCAGTTTTCGCCCCAGCGTTCGACTCTGCTGTCACGCCGACCTCGACGCCCGCGACGCTCTGTTCTCTTCTGTTGTTAGCGTTTTTCCTTTTTATTTTTGGGCACAAGTTCGCCCCCATTAAACGTTTCAGTTTTCCCCAGTTATTCTTTGTTTTCTTGGCTGTTCCTCTGTGACAATATTAATGGCCGACTAAACTCACTCCAAGAAATCTGGAGCGTCCCCTTTCCCGCAAAGCCCTCGGCAGAGCCAATCTTTCCAATCTACGCAAAGAACTCGGCAAATGAAAAAACTACAAAACAAATTTGACGCAAAAAAAGAGAAAGAAACAGTCTGCGCTGCAATATTGAGCAAGTTGAAACGTCACTTTCAGTATCACAGCGCAGTCTGTTTTCTTAAGAGGTTCTTGAAGAGCAAAAACAAAAAAGGTTATCGATGAATTCTAGCCTATTTTCGTCAGGTGATTTTGAATATCACGAGCATTTGACACGAATGTAGGGATAGACGCGAGAAAAACCGAAAAACACCAACCGCTGGGCGTGACGTCATACCCAGAGGTTTCAACTGCCTTCCGCGTGCGGGAAATGAACACGCCGAAAGGAAATCATTCAGTGCTATTTTGAAAGCGCGGTTGTGGCTCTTAGCGCATGAATCTGAAATATAATTTTGATATTCGTGATCTCGGAGGCCATATTAAAAACAGTTAAAAAAAAGATATATATATATATATATATATATAGGTCGTCCGCCCTATCGCGCCAGCCAACACCGACGCGATAGGGCGGACGACCTACTGCAAGTCGATTCAAGGCCCCAACAAAACGGTCACCACCTTAGTTGAAGACGTCCTCCGCCTGAACAGCCGCGCCAACCCTCTGGCCATCGAGGAGACGAAGCTGCGCATCCTGATAAGGCGTGAAGTGCGACATCCTCGGTGGCATTGTTTGCAGCCCACCAACTACTGTCGACGAATTCGTTGCCAACGCAACGAACATCGAGCGTACACTATCGGTCCGAGTCAGCCACTGCATCCGACTAGCCGGCACGCCTGTTGCTTCGACTTTGGCATCTCTCCGATTCGACCAGGGCGGCCTCGGCGCTGACAACCTTCGAGAAATTGTCTGCGACGTCATCAGGGAAGAGCTCCGGAAAATTCTACCCGCTGCTGATTGCCCTGCCTCGAATCATTGAGGTTGTCCGAGAAGAGGTTCAGCAAGCCTTCCAGCCAGAAGCTCCCGTCACCGTGGCAGCACCGTACGAGCCCGCTCTCAGCTACGCCACGATGGCCCGACGACTGCCATTAGTTGCCCACCGTGGCCAAGCGCCACCTGGATGTGAAGTTCCAGCACCCCAGCACTGCCGACGCAACGAAGAACGGGCCCAATACGTCCTCCCGCAGCAATCCGGGCCTAGGAAGACCGATGTGTGGCGCAGAGCTGGCGGACGCCCTGTTTGGTGCCGGTGTGGGGAAGCCGATCACATTTACCGACGGTGCCGCTACTGCCAGATGGGGCTGGGGGTTCGCGCCTAATGACCCTCGACCACGGCTTGGAGAGCGGCCAAGGGACATCGAGGAATACCTGCGTCGATCGCCGGCTAAACCCCAAGAATCTCGTTCCCCGTACCCATGAAGTTCGGGCCCAGTTAAAAGTACCCATTGGTTCCAATTGTAAAATTAATTGGTACCAATTGGAATCTGAAAGATCCCAATTGGAATCTGAAAGATCCCAATTGGAATCACAGAATCCAATTGGTTTTGGCATTACCAGTTGGTGACTTCAATTGGAATTGAGATTTTCAATTGGAAGCTAATCCACCAACTGGCCATTCCAATTGGGATGCATTTTTCCAACTGGTCATCCCAGTTGGGATAGTTGTTTCCAATTGGTATCCAGTGATACCAATTGGGTTAATTTTCCAATTGGCGGCCCCAATTGGAATTGAGGTTTCCAATTAGAACCTAATCCACCAACTGGCCATTCCAATTGGGATGCACTTTTTCAACTGGTCATCCCAGTTGGGATAGTTGTTTCCATTGGTATCCAGTGATACCAATTGGGTTACATTTTTTCCAATTGGTTATCCCAAATGAAATGTTTCCCTTTAGCATCTGTTTCGAGATCCCAATTGGAATGGTAGTGCCCAATTGGTATGTGATGCACCAATTGACCATTTCATTGAGTATTTAATTATTCCAATATCAATTGAAATAAACAACTTCAAAATAGTAAATAATCTTATTGGGATTTAAACCAATCATTGGACATTCCAATTAAGGAAAGACACTACCCAAAAGGGCCAACTTTTGAACCTTTGGCTTAATATGAATGAAATTTACTGTACGTATACTGGCAGCTGCGAGGCAGGATGCAGTGCAAATTGTTATCTGTGTACATGCATTGTACAAAAATATTAGTCGTATTTATCAGGAACGCACTGACACTGTTTAGGAAAACTATCACTAGGAATTAAACTAATGTAATACCCAACACTTTTTTTCAGTGCCACTGAGAAAACCAAATTTTCCAAAAGTAATTTATTTTATACTAACATCACATTGACAAATCAAATCGATTTTTTTTTGTATTTGCAAAAAAAAACAATGTCACCGTTGCATTGCCCATTAAATTCCAATTAGCAAAAACAATGAGTGAGCCTTTCTTTTTGTGCCATTGCAAAACACTGGTTTTCCGAAAGTGAAATTTATGTCAAGAAGTGGACTGGAGAAAATGCGTTTAAAGTGCTTAAACCTCTACCTTTTTTTTAGCATCAGTGGACCCAAAAAAATTATAACAAAATAACTATGCAGTGGAAACAAAGAAGCTGCAGCTTATTTTCATGTGGGTGTGTTCAAGTTGGAGTGGCCATTTGGTTGATTAATACCAACTGGTATATATATTTCCAATTGGTGTGACCAATTGGGAAAATGCATTCCAATTAGAATGGTCAATTGGTTGTCTTCATACCAATTGGATCCCACTGATACCAATTGAAATTCCAACTGGACTCAATGAGTATTTTTAACTGGGAAGAGTCGCAACACCTTATGAAAGGTACCGCCGTGAGCCACATCGAGGAACACCGGGACAGCAGCGATAACTGCACTCTCAGAAGACCCGTCTTCATCTCAGCACCAAAGAAGGACGCCCTTGCAACTTGACATCGACCCGAAGCTTCCTGCTACTGACCGATTACAGCTGCTTGAGCTCCCCGGCGAATTCAGCGAGTGCTTCGCCACGTCCTCAGGGGTTCAAGGAAGCATCGCATTGTCACCGACGACGACGCCCTCCCTATTCACCAGTCGCCGTACGGCCTCTTTGAAAGAGAGAGAGCAAGTGCAGGAAATTCTCGACGACGACATTATCCAACCCTCAAGCAGTCCTTGGGCCTCTCCAGTTGAGCTCGTAAAGAAGAAGGACAAGGCTCTAAGGTTCTGCGTGGACTACCATCGACTGAACGCAGTGACCAAAAGAGACGTGTATCCTCTTCCCGCCATCGGCGACACATTGGACCGGCTGCGTCACCCCTGATATTTTTCGTCAATGGACCTGAAGAGTGGCTACTGGCAGATTGAAGTCGACGAACGTGACCGACGGATTGTACGTCGGTCACGCTTGACGGATTGTACGAGTTCGTCGAGCCCGACGGATTGTACGAGTTCAAAGTGATGCCTTTCGGACTCTGTACAGCACCTTCCAGCGTGCCATGGACACGGTGCTAGCGGGTCTGAATGGCAGAGCTGCCTCGCTTACCTCGATGACGTCGTCGTATTTTCACAGGATTTCGACGAACACCTGAAACGCCTTCAGGCCGTGCTTCGCTGCATCACGACCGCGGGACTGACGTTCAAACCATCAAAGTATCGTTTCGCCTACGGCGAACTCAAGTTCCTGGGTCACGTTGTTAGCAATGAAGGTGCTCGCTCTGACCCCGAGAAGACGCGTGCCGTGGCAGAATTATCGCCGCCGTTCGACAAGAAGGTCGTGCGATGATTTCTCGGACTTTGTTCATACTATAGGCGGTTTGTTCGAGATTTTGCAAAGCTGTCCGCACCGCTGACACATCTCACAAGAGACACCGTAAAGTTCAAGTGGACAAAATAGGAGCAACGGCCCTTCGACGAGCTGAAGCGAAGACTCCAGACGTCTCCCATTCTCGAGCATTTCGACCAATTTGCGGAAACCGAAATACACACGGACGCAAGTAATACAGGACTCGGAGCGGTGCTCGTTCAACTGCAGGAGGGAACAGAACGAGTAATCGACTACGCCAGTCGGACACTTTCAAAGGCCGAGAGAAATTTCTCGACGACTGACCAGACGATGGCAAGTCATTCCTTTTCATGAGAAGGAATGACTTGCCGTCGTCTGGGCGATAACCATGTTCCGCCCCTACCTGTACGGGAGGGAGCCCGTTCCGAGCGGTTGCAGACCACCACTCGCTCCGTTGGCTGGCCAACATTAAAGACCCGCCAGGACGCCTTGCTCGCTGGAGTCTCCGATTGCAAGAATTCGACATGACTGTCGTGTGTAAGACCGGCCGCAAGAACAGTGACGCCGACTTTCTCTCGAGAGCCGCCTTCGAGTCAACTCCCGCTAGCACTGCCGAAGACGACGATGAGGTTTTCATCGATGCCGTCAACAGGAGTGGCATGCGAGCGCTCCAGTGGGGTGACCATCAACTCCGCGGGCTGATCGAGCACTTGAAGGGCCGACGAGGTGCAGTCCCCAGTATATTCTTCAGCATCCTGCCAACATTTGTGCTGGTACAGGGCGTACGAGGTTTATACACTGAGAACTTCGGCACCGAAAACTCAGCGCGGCTATAGGCAGTTCCCAGTGGCGTTCGAGAAAACGTTTTGCTAGCCTTCCATGACGATCCTACAGCTGAACACGTTGGATACAACAGGATAGTCACCAGGATTTGCGAGAAGTATTACTGGCCCAAGCTCCCGAAGACTGTCCATTTCTACGTTCGATCGTGCCATCAGTATCAACGGCGCAATAAACCGCCGACCAGGCCGGCGGGACTCTAGCCAATTGAGCCTCCGACCACACCGTTCCAACAGATAGAAATTAATTTGCTTAGACCATTGCCTGGGACGACGCAATGCGACTGGTCGATAATCACAGCAACCAATTACCTCACATGATACACCGAGACGAACGCTCTTCCGGCGGAAACTGCTGTCGAAATTGTCAAGAGGTCCTGATCATGGACCGGGGATCATCTTTCATAACACAGCTCACTCAAGAAATTTATCTGCAGAGTCACACCAGCCACCGTCGCACCACTTCGCACCATCCACAGACCAACGTGCTGGCGGAGCGACTCAAGACTATCGCCGACATGATCTCGATGAACGTCGAGGCACAAGACGCGGGACGAGGTGTTGCCCTACGTCTCGTTCGCCTACAACACGGCGGTTCAAGAGACCACTGGAGTTACACCTTTCCAGCTGGTACATGGTCGGAAGGTAACGACCATACTCGACGCTATACTGCCCCACGATCCAGCTGACGACGGTAGCGACGACGCCCAGGTGGTTCCCCAACAGGCCGAAGAAGTCCGCCAGCTCGGCCGACTCCGGATTCAAGACCAGCAACGCTTCGACGCTGGCCGCTACAACCTTCGTCACCGGGACGTCCACTTCCAGCCCGGAGAGAGGGTGTGGGTGTGGATGCCCATCCGTCGTCACAGCCTCAGCGAGAGACTGTTGAAACGGTACCTTGGGTTATACTGCCGCGAGCGCAGCAGACAAAGCAGGCAGCTCGCCCGTGGCCTAACGGTTATCGCGCGTGCCTTCCACGCGGAAAGCTAGGGTTCGATTCCTGGCCGCGGGGACGCATTTTTGTTGACTCTGACGTAAAGTTCTGGTAAATTCGAGAACCGTGTTGCTTGTTCGAGGTCAGAATATTCTACACGCAGGACCTTCTATGCCGAATCTTTCGGAACCCCAGGCGTGTACTACATAAGGGGCTCCGTGTGGCAAGCCGGAGTCAGTTTCGCCCCAGCGTTCGACTCTGCTCTTTCGCCGACTTCGACGCCCGCGACGCTCTACTGTTATCTTTTGTTTCCTTCTTTATTTTGGGCACAAGTTCGCCCGATTAAACGTTTAGTTTACTCAATTAGTTGCCGCCTCATCACTTGTCATTCGTGACATTTTGGTGGAGGTGCAGGGTACTCACACTATGTTTCTCAACCGTACCCCTCCGAGGACCCGTTCGGCAAGTTCCACTCCAAGTCGTCGACTCGTGGAAGATTCAGGGCCTCGGGCAAGCCAGCGTCTGCAAGGACAACGCCCTGAGTTTGGACCACTACCGGACAAAACAAAGAAGCTACCGAAGCCGACGATGAACTCCACGGCCCTGCCGACGGAAAACCCCCAAGCAGCACCATCCTACGTCTTCCTGCCTGTGGTTCCCCGTGTGCCGACGCCATTCCACGGTGAAATCTACGAGGACGTAGAAGACTGGTTGCAGCACTACGAATGTGTGGCCCGCTACAACGCCTGGACGGCAGAACAGCGCCTCCAAAACATTTACTTCGCACTGGAGGGAACGGCAAGACAATGGTTTGAGAACCACGAGGCTTCCCTCACGACGTGGGAGACATGCGTGGAGGAGCTAAAGCGCACCTTCACAAACTAACACCGACGTCAACGAGCCGAGGACATCCTTCAAAGAAGATGCCAAGGTCTGAACGAGAGCGTGACAAGCTTCACTGATGATGTCCTGCGCCTGTGCACCCGTGCCGACCCTGGAGCCGCCGAAGACAAGAAGCTGCGCGTCCTCATGAGAGGCGTGAAAAGCGAGATTTTTGGCGGCCTCGTTCGCAATCCACCAACGACCGTAGATGAATTTGTTTCTGAGGCAACTAACATTGAACGAGCGCTGTCGGCCAGGGCGAGTCATTATCAGAGAGTCGCCGGCGTAGCTGCCACCTCATCCCTTCCATCTTCCCTCCCTGACCTCGGCGAAGTTGGCATCGAGAACCTTCGGGAGGTCATTCGGGATGTGGTTCGAGAAGAACTGAAGCGGTTGCTCCCTTCTCCAGAACGACCCGCCGCTGTTTCAATCGCCGAGGCTGTTCGCGAGGGGGTACACCGGGCCCTCTTGCCAGAGGTCCCCGTCGCAGTGGCTCCCGAACGGCCAGTCCTGACCTACGCCGCCGCCGCCAAGAGAGAACCTCCCGTCACAGCACACTACCGGCTAGCTCCCAGAAGTGAGGCACCGGCGCCGCAGTATGCTCCACACCCAGAGCAGCGTGGTGCGAGGAAGACCGACATTTGAAGGACGGCCGATCGACGCCCCCTTTGCTACCACTGTGGTGAAGCGGACCACATCTACCGACGATGCCCCTACCGCCAGCTGGGCCTACGAGGGTTTGCGCCCAACGACCCTCGACCACGTCTTGGAGAGCGACCTCGGGACATCGAGGACTACCTCCGCCGCTCGTGTTCCTGAGTCGTCTCCCCGCCGGGTATTCCGTTCACCATCTCCTCGACGCTCGCCATCGCCCTTCCGCCGGTCTCGCCGAGACAGCCTGTCACCCATCGCTTCCCGTCGGGAAAACTAGGCGCGGCAATGCCGGGAGGTGGCGTTGCCGATGACGAACGATGCCAAGATCCTCCAAGATCGTCGGAGCTCTCCCACTCAAACGGCGCGACGCCCCGAAATGACGTTTCTGTAAATGTGTAGAATAACCTCAACGTTATCATTGACGGCCACGACGTGATGGCACTCGTCGACACCGGAGCAGACTACTCCGTTTTGAGTGGGAGGCCTCCCGCCGCCTTCGAAAAGTCATGACGCCGTGGGATGGACCTCAATATACGAACCGCCGGAGGACACCTCATTACACCAGTCGGGAGATGCACTGCTCGCGTCGAGATCCACGGTGAGACGTGCCCTGTGAAGTTCGTCGTTCTACAAGACTGTTCCAGAGACGTCATTCTCGGCATGGACTTCCTGTGTGCATACGGCGCCGTCATCGACCTTGGTGGGAACAGATTGACGCTGCGCAAGCCTGTTCTGCCTTCAGAAAAACCCCAAACAGCGTCAGCCGCCGTCCGAGTCGCTGCCGACCACGTGAACCTGCCGCCGCGATAAAGTGTTGTCGTACCCGTCGTGACCGATGCAGCTACCCGCGGCGAAGTTATTCTGGGAGGCAACCTCCAGTTGCTTCTAGGAAGAGGAATAGGCGTCGCACGAGGAGTAGCTGAACTTCAGGATGACCGCACTGTGGTCCTTGTGACGAACTTCCGGAATAAAACGCAACACCTCACAAAAGGTGCAGCCGTTGGCCACGTCGAGGAACTCCGAAACTCCGCCGAAATCGCCGCCATTACTGACGAATCCTCGCCACCTCAGCAAGACGGTACGTCGCCAGCGCAGCTCGACATCGACCCTAAGCTTCCGGACCCGAAACGACGGCAGCTGATTAACCTCCTCTCCGAATACCGTGAGTGCTTTGCGACGGCGTCGAAGGTGCGCCAAACAGCCGTTGCGAAGCACCGCATCGTTACCGAGGACGATGCGCGCCCTGTGCATCGATCACCGTACAGTCTCCGTTAAAGAAAGGGAGGTGATCCAGGAGCAAGTTCAAGAGATGCTGAACGACGACATAATCCAGCCATCACGCAGTCCGTGGGCCTCTCCAGTCGTACTGGTTAGGAAGAAGGACGGAACGCTTAGGTTCTGCGTGGACTACCGACAGCTGAACGCGGTGACGAAGAAAGACGTCTATCCACTCCCCCGCATCGACGACACTTTAGACCGGCTGCGCCACTCCCGATACTTTTCATCGATGGACCTGAAGAGCGGCTACTGGCAGATCGAGGTTGACGAACGGGACCGAGAAAAGACAGCCTTCGTCACGCCGGATGGACTGTACGAGTTCAAGGTGATGCCCTTCGGACTGTGCACGGCGCCAGCAACTTTCCAGCGTGTAATGGACACCGTACTGGCAGGACTGAAGTGGCAGAGCTGTCTTGTCTACCTCGACGACGTCGTAGTGTTTTCCGGCGACTTCGACGAGCACTTGCGACGACTCCGAACTGTTCTCCAAGCCATACGAACCGCCGGACTCACCCTGAAGCCGTCAAAGTGTCGGTTCGCCTATGACGAACTGAAGTTTCTAGGTCACGTGGTTAGTAACGAAGGCGTTCACCCCGACCCAGAGAAGACTCGCGCCGTCGCAGCATTTCCAGCGCCGAGAGACAAGAAGGCCGTGCGAAGGTTCCTTGGACTATGTGCCTACTATCGGCGCTTCGTTCGGGATTTCGCAAGGATTTCCGCACCGCTAACAAACCTCACAAAGGACGCCGAGAAGTTCGAATGGGCCGAAGAGCAGCAGCAGGCATTCGACGAGCTGAAGCGACGACTGCAGACTCCTCCTGTTCTTGGACATTTCGACCAGGATGCGGAAACCGAAATTCACACGGACGCAAGTAACGCTGGACTTGGCGCGGTACTGGTTCAAGTGCAAGAAGGCACCGAGCGAGTTATCGCCTACGCGAGTCGGACACTGTCCAAGGCGGAGAAAAAGTACTCCACGACTGAGAAAGAATGTCTTGCGGTCGTCTGGGCAATCACGAAGTTCCGTCCGTACTTGTACGGGAGCCCGTTCCGTGTGGTCACCGACCATCACTCGCTCTGCATGGCTTGCGAACCTCAAGGACCGGTCAGGACGCCTCGCTCGATGGAGTCTCCGACTACAGGAGTTCAACATGACTGTGGTCTACAAGTCAGGCCACAAACACAGCGACGCCGACTGCCTCTCCAGAGCCCCCGTCGAAACGCCTTCCGGCAGAAGCGACGACGATGACGACGAGTGCTTCCTAGGCGCAGTGAATACCGACGACATGGCACGACGTCAAAGAGACGATCCTGAGTTGCGCGCTCTAATCGAGCACCTCGAAGGACGAGGGGGGACTGTCCCCCGTGTCTTCTCGAGAGCCCTGCCGACCTTCGTCCTCCGTCAAGGTGTGCTTTACAAAAAGAACTTCGGAGACAACAGCTCGCCATGGCTGCTGGTAATCCCTACCGACCTTAGAGCGGAGATCTTCCAAGCCTGCCACGACGACCCGACGTCCGGACACCTTGGTTACAGCCGTACGCTGGCCCGAATTCGTGAAAGGTATTACTGGCCCAAGCTGTCGAAGACCGTTCACCTCTACACACGATCGTGCCACGAGTGCCAGCGACGCAAGAAACCGCCGACGAAGCCGGCAGGTCTCCTGCAGCCGGTTGCTCCCCCGACCGCACCGTTTCAGCAGATCGGAATGGATCTACTTGGTCCTTTCCCACCATCGACGCAAGGAAACCGATGGATTATCGTCGCTACAGATTATCTCACATGGTACGCCGAAACGAAAGCCCTTCCTTCAGGGACTGCTGTGGAAGTCGCCAAGTTTTTTTATCGAGTCCATCGTCCTCCGGCACGACGCTCCCGAAGTCCTGATCTCAGACCGTGGATCATCATTCATGGCCCAACTGACGCAAGAAGTCCTTCGTCTCAGTCACACCAGCCATCGTCGCACCACGGCGTACCACCCGCAGACCAACGGGCTGACGGAGAGACTCAACAAGACCATCGCCGACATGATCTCCATGTACGTCGATGTGAAGCACAAGACATGGGACGAGGTATTGCCGTACGTCACATTTGCCTACAACACGGCCGTGCAAAAGACCACCGGAGTGACACCGTTTCAACTGGTTCATGGTCACAAAGTAACGACGATGCTGGACGCGATGTTACCCCACGAACCGGCTGTCGACGGAAGCGACGACGCCCAGGTGGTTTCTCAACGGGCAGAAGAAGTCCGTCAGCTCGCTAGACTCGTATTCAAGCCCAACAACGTGTCGACACTGGCCGCTACAACCTTCGCCGTCGGGACGTCCACTTCCAGCCCGGAGACAGGGTGTGGGTGTGGACGCCGATCCGCCGCCGTGGTCTCAGCGAGAAACTCCTGAAGCGCTACTTTGGACCTTACAAAGTGCTTCGCCGACTCGGGGATCTAAACTACGAGGTGATGCCCGACGGAACAAGAAGATCATCACGCCGCCCACTACGACCTGGGCCGGCTTGCTAGAGCCAGCGTCTCAGCTGAGACTGGGTGAAAGAAAGCACTGTCAAAGCCAGCGCACGAGCTGAGCGGGACTCAAGCTGCGTCTCAAGACGCTCGCGCGCCCCAGCCTTTGCAGTGCTTTCTTTCACCCAGTCTCAGCTGAGACGCTGTTCTAGCAAGCCGGCCCTGAAGTCGTCCACGTCGTGCGCCTGAAGCCGTATAGACCCGTTGCTCTCGGGCAGGGGGCGCGAGCGCGTCCGCACGACTAGAGTGCCTACATGTCTGTCTGTCTCAGGGTGAAGACATCCCTCGTTGCCCTAAATGTGCCAGCGCGTGACGCTCTCGCGCACTCGGTGCGTGACTTGGGCGGTAAAATGGCGTCTATGCATTGGCCAAAACTACGCGCTCGAGCTGAGTAACACTGGATTGCGCGCACTTCAAGATGCATAAAAAATGATTGGGCGGAAAAATGGCTGAGATGTCACCACTCAAGCAAAAGCGCGCGTGTGTATGAAGGCACTCTACGCACGACTACGCACGACGCGACCATGTTATGCTGGCAGCACTATCCAGGCGGCGCTGTAACGTTCGATTTTGCACGTGCCACGTTCGAATGCAAGCGTCTGTAAGCATCTGTAGACGCGCGATAACAAAATGTCTAAAAAACAAAAAAAAAAAAAAGAATTATGCAGCTCGCGGCCTAAGCGTTCCATTAAACATTCCTTTCAGCTTTATTATTTTATTGCTTTCTTTCATAGCTTCCGTGAGCTCGTATGTTTCACTTTACGTGATAGCGAAGCCGAAGCTTGCAAAAGCACGTTCGTCTGAACGATGCTTGCACTGCACGAGCGCGCGTGCTTGGCAGGGACACTGAAAGCTCGGAGCTCGCTCTTGTAGCCTCTGCTACGCTGGCACTTAGAATGGAACGGAGTAGAAAAAAACTGTAGTGGGGAAGTGTACAGACGCACGTTCGAAACGCGAGCCAAACATTATATTTTTGTCGCCTGGGGCGCTGCTCAAAACTTGAGAGCTACGGGCCTATACGCTCGATAGGACTGTGGACCTTATGTGTTCCAAATGGCTCTTTAGTTTACCGCACTTTTATTTGCTTTGTTTTGTTTTGTGTTGCATCGGGGCGATGCACTTTTTTAAGGGGTGAGTAATGCCTCGAGCGCAGCTGACCAAGCAGGCTGCGCGCCTGTGGCCTAACGGTTATCGCGCGTGCCTTCCACGCGGAAAGCTAGGGTTTGATTCCTGGCCGCGGGGACGCATTTTTGTTGACTCTGACGTAAAGTTCTGGTAAATTCGAGAACCGTGTTGCTTGTTCGAGGTCAGAATGTTCTACACGCAGAACCTTCTACGCCGAATCTTCCGGAACCCCAGGCGTGTACATAAGGGGCTTCGCGTGGCGAGCCGGAGTCAGTTTCGCCCCAGCGTTCGACTCTGCTCTTTCGCCGACTTCGACGCCCGCGACGCTCTACTGTTCTCTTTTGTTTCCTTCTTTATTTTGGGCACAAGTTCGCCCGATTAAACGTTTAGTTTACTCAGTTATTTGCCGCCTCATCACTTGTCATTCGTGACAATACAAGGTACTTCGTCGCCTCGGGGAGATGAACTGTGGTGCCCGACGCGGAACGCAAGCATCATCATGACGCCGACCGCGACCCGAGGTGGTTCACGTCGTTCGATTCAAGCCATTCTGCACTCGATAGGAATGTTGACTTTTTTATGTTCCAGATTACCTGTACCGTTCTTTCTTATTTGCATTGTTTTGTTTCGTGTTGCATCGGGGTGATGCGTTTTTTAAAAGGGAGGAGTCATGCCACGCGCGTCGTCGAGCGGGCGCGTGCGTGGCCAAATAATTACCGTGCTTGACTTCCACGCGGCGGCCCCAGGCTCGATTCCTGGAAGCGGCCGTTTCTTTTTTTATTTATTCTTTCAATTTAGCGTTCTCATGAGTTCGAGAACCTTGTCGGCTGATCGAGGTCCGAATGTTCTACGCGCCGAACTTACTACGCCGATTGTTTGAGAAGCACACGCGTTTACATGACGGTCTCCGCGTGACGAGCCGGAGTCAGTGTCGCCCCGACATCGATCCTGCTGTTTCGCCGACATCGACGCCTGCGACGCTAACCTTCTTCTATTTTGTTTTGAGCACAAGCTCGCCCCATTAAACGTTTAGTCTCTCTAGTTATTAGCCGCCTTATCATTTGTCATTCGTGACAATATACCATGCACAAAAACTTTCACCTCCTTTCTGAACGCCTTGCTTCAAGCGTTTCCTAGCCTAGTAAACTATAGTGGTGACAAGTTAAGAGTTTAGGGGAAGCTCCTCCCAGCTCATTCCACATTAGCAGAACAAACGCTGAGAGAAGGTCACCCCGTTTCTAGCATTCGGTCTGCTAAAGTGCAGATAAACGTAGCTTCCGTCTACTGTACTTTCTCGAGCTTAGATATGTTTGTGACAGTTTGAGGGTCCCACAGACAGGATGCGTATTCCAGACAAGGCCTGACCAAGGTTTTGTAAGCTGCAAGCTTCACTGCCATTGGGACTCTCGAAAGCTTCCCGTCGGATTTTTCAACCTTGACAGTGAACGTGAAATCGTTCTTGTAATTAACCCGGTCGTAGGAGTTTCTGTCGCGGCAATTCATCGCACGCGACTTGTGCAACAACCCCTACCCCGGACCACACAGAGAAGAAAGTAAAACCCAAATAGGCCTGGACGTCGTATAGCTTCGCGCTGGACGTCGAAGAAACACGCAGTGCCAAAAACCGCGAAGGAAAAGAGCGGCGGTGCACGTCCCCGGGCGACCACACCCCTAATCAGCAGCCTTCCTCGGCCACGGCGGCCCGTGGTGAACGGCGGTCTTTCTGCGAAGGCCCTTGACTCGGGTCGCCCCCCTCCCCCGAAGTGGGTCAGGGGCACGGGAAGCGAGTTTTCCTGCCGCCGAACTCGCCACTGGCCAGGCTGCAATGCCGCGCCGGCCCGGAGGGCCGTTGCCGGTGGCATGCGGCCAGAGACCATAGCGGCACTTGCCGAGCGGCCCAACAACGCTTCCGCGGGTCGCCTCGGTGTCTCCGAGGCAAAGCGCCAGCCTGCGGATCCCCAGGTGGCGAGTTCGAATCCCTGCCGAGGTGCCCGAAATTCGACGAAGGCGTATTGCGGTGAAGGCGCCGTGTGACCAAAATGTCACTTGCGCGTATACAAAAAAAAAAAAAAAAAAATTGCAGATGGTTGAAATAATCCCGTCTTCCGCTGGGGCGTGCCAGATGACCTTCGTTGGTTTGGCACGTAAAAGCCTCAAGTTTCGCATTAACACTTCCTCGGTGAGCAGACTATGCGAAGCGCAAGTTTGCCTGCTCCTTCTTTTGCAGGGGTTGTGGTGACGTCAGAACACCGAGCTCTGATTGGCTTCAATCGAAGGATAGTGCGTAGTCATCAAGGCAGCTTGCTTTGAGGTCTCCCCACTACCCTTCGATCAGAGCCAATCAGAGCTCAGCGTTCTGGCGTCACCTCAACCCCTGCAAAAGAAGAAGCAGACGAACTTGCGCTCCGCATACACCGTTTCACATTAAGTTCGACCCCAGCCAACGCTAATGTCTGATGGAGACAATCAATTGCAAACACCGAAAGTGCATCGTCGCGGCGCTCTTCGTTTTTGTGTGTTTGTTATCATCGGCTGAACCAATCACGGCACAGAAGAAAAAAAAAGAACGCAGGATCACAACGCCGCATTTACTACGCGCGATTGGTTATGTGATTGGTTTAGCCGGTGGCAGAAAACGCACAAAGACGACGAGTGCCGTGACGATGCCCTTTTGGTGCTGCAATTGATTGGCTCCGTCGCGTTGTAGCGCTGGGAGCGGTCGGACCTGAAACGAAGTATACTATACGGCGAGCAAGTTTGCCAAAATCTGTCTTTGGCGCGTCGGAGTGCCAGGAAGAGCGGGCCGATGGAAGAACAGTATCGGGTTCGTACAGAACAATTGCTGTGTGGCTGAATTTTCATCGCCACTCGGAGGGTGTACCGGACAAGGTCCACGCTGCTCCGTTGCTTTGTTTTGTCTGACGGAGCAGCCTGCGCACTCTTCATCGCGTTCCCGATTCCAGCATGGCGCCGCACCACTTCTTCTCCACGAGGTGCTGGCCTCTCGAGGTGCGCTATGTCGTTATAAGCGACGAAGTTGGAAAAGAAAACAGATACGAACTTCAGCTGAGGAGGCAAACGGGGGGCACGAATCGGACACGAGTGCGACGTCAGCGTTCGGCAGAGGCTCGTATCCAATCGGTGACGACTCGAGTCCCGTGCGACCGCTGACGCAGCACTCGTCTCCAATCGTGCTGGCCTCCGGCAGGTGGCGCGAAAAATCCAGCTCTGTGGCCCCGTTACCTAGGAGCAGTGTTGTACGCACTCCTTCAAAACAGGAACGAAAGCTCGTTCTTCCTTCCTCGGAACGAGTTTTTTAGTCGTTCGAAATGAAAGCGTTCCCGTTAGGTTTCTAAGCTTGGAACGTGTCGTTACATTACCGTTACATTTGCCTACTTTATTGAAATATTGTCCGGGACAATCCGCGAGAGAAAGTATCCGCACCGAACTACGTGTCGTGTCGCCAGGATCACGTTTGTTCCAGTTCTTTTCTTTCGACTATCAGACGCTTCCCTATTCCTTGAAGTTGGAGGTGCTTTGGTGTATTCAAGTGTGTGCGTGCCATGTTTGAATGAATTATTGTTTTTTTTTTCTTTTTTTGTTTTGGTAATGTGGACTTCAAGGGCCCTGCAATCATATTCAAGCGTCTACCCTTTTTGTGGTTTCCACGTCCCTCGGGGTTCGGGCAAGCCAGCGGGCACGGAGAGAGTAACTAAATATCAGTGCGTCATATTTTAACCGGACGACGCGGAAGCCTTTTCCACCTATGGGGGCGACCCGCGGTGCCGAAAGCGCGCGATATGTGACGTCTTAGGTTCTGGGTTTACTACTGGTCAGAGCCGCTAAAAGCTTCTTTTTTTTTTTTTTTTTTCGAAATACAAAATATAAGTGGCGCGAACCGTTTCAATTATGTATAAAAGTAGTTTTTGTTCACTATTTTAGATTAGAAAAGAAACAAATGCAGTTTAGAAAGTACGAAAACAAGAAATGACCCGTCGACATACCCGCCACCACGCGGTGGAAAAGGCGGCGCATACTACACTCTAAGAAATGCCTGCACGTCAACTTACCAGCAAAACACTCAAAGAGCCAATCTCTGCAATCTACGAAATCAGGTCGGCGAATGATGATGCCGAACATCTGTTTAGACCTCAAAATTGAGTCTGCGCTGTGGCATTACGCAATGCAAGCATGACGCTTTGCATTGCGTAATGCCACAGCGCAGACTTTATTTTTAGGTCTAAACGGATGTTCCGCCTCGTCATTCGCCGAGTTGATTTCGTAGATCGCAGAGATTGGCTCTTTGAATGTTTTGCGGGTAAGTTGACGCGCAGGCATTTTTTAGAGTGTAGAAAGGTGTAGTGGAATCAGGCGCCAACGAGCGGCGAGCCTAGAAAGGTCCCGGATGTACGCGGCGGCGCTGCGGTCGTACGGACTGGAGGATCCGACCGGTTCCGAGCGTTCCCAAGGCCTTCGGTGAGCAGCTTTGGCTTGCGGTTGGCCATTTGGCGGTATGACAGCGCGAAGTGGCTCCCGTTCTGAACTGATCTTTATTCCGTGAAGTGTCATGCCGAATTAGTGTTTAATCGCGCAGCAAATGCAATGCGAGCCGCCCTGGCTGCCCGCTTCATACAGCCTATCCAGAACATGCATTAGTGGCGCCCTCTCGAGCCGTCGACACGGAGTGCGGCAGCCGTTAGCGCTCGCTGAGCTCACTACTCCTCCTCTTGTTCACGGCCACTGAAGCAACCAAGGACGTCATGAAGGAGGTTATTTTTTGCTTGTTTTTGTAATTTTAATTTGCCTACAACTTTTAAAATAAAACGAAATTCAAGAAAAGAAAAGTTTCATTAAGTTACTACGTTCAGTGCGCTCAGGTTCGGTGCAAATTAAAGACCGGTAAAAAAGTCCTTGCAGGGCCCCTTTAAGCGGAATCTAGAATTCAGACCGTTTCCGTATGTGGCAAAGCTGTACTATACCATGTTGTAACCGGTCAAAGTGAATGTTAATATTGTACCAGTTATTAGAGCGCAGCTCTTAGGCGCCCGTTTCCGGCTTGAGCGGCGTCGCCGTCGCCGTCGGCGTAACCGCGCGGTGCATTATGGGAAATGTCCCATAATGCACCGCGCGAGCCCCCCCCCCCCGGGGTCACGTGACCTCGGGGGGGGAGGGGGAAGGGGGGTCACGCGACCCCCCAGGTCACATGACCCCCAAGGTCACGTGACCCCCCCCCCCCGGAGTAGATTGAAGAATGAGGGGAGGAGGAGGAGGGGTATACCCTCCCCTGAGTACCTTTCCCTCCTCCTCCTCAAGAGCTGCGCTCCAATTCGGCGTTACAGGGAGTTGTAAACGGCTTTCACTTTTTTGTCATGTGTTTCTATATTCATTTTCAAAATCATTGCTAATGTAATGCATCGGAAAGAATGTCATTGAGTCTAAATAAATGAAATATAATGGCAAATTATTCCTTTCGATATTACCCGAGCACTTTTATTATTTTAATGCGAAAGCATTAACTGTCTCATGGAGCGAGCCGACATCATCAGCTTTGAAACCACGCCAAACCGCACCTTAAATACTTTCTCCAAGTCAAGCCAGCTCCCAGCTATGAAACCACGCGCAAGGCTAGCCAACGGCACCTTTTACACTTTGGTCCCATTGGCTCGCGCGCGACGACGAGGCCCCCATTCTCCGGACACACAGCGCCACAGGGTGGCCGGTCGTTGTGACGCGCAGCGTCAGTTTCATCAACCGGCCACCCCATGGCGCTGGGTGTCCGTCAGCGCGCCAACACGCGGAGAGGAGGTATATATATGATGTACATGCTTTCGCATTTACAACTCATAAGAAGTGCTTTGGTGTACCTCGAGCCTTTTTTTTTTATTCGAACACAGCATTATTCGAGCACGACAAATAAGAGCAATATATTGAGCCATTTATAGAGGATAAATTTTATTCCTAGTGCAAATTTTCTGGTGGAGCTAAACAATCCAGATAATGCTAATGAAGTGAAGCGGTTCTCGATCTAGGAAAAGCTATGAAAAGCTAGAATCGGCACATATAGGAAACGGGTATTATGAATATGTAGGCACGCTAGAGATCAAGGTAGTCACGTAAGCGTTAACGACATTTGAGTCTTGTCTTGTTATTTTCAAAGTCATGTAAACAATGACCGCATGTGAGGAACCTCTGGATATTCTTAAAGTCACGTAGACGTTAACTAGTTGTCAGGAGTCTCCAGATATTCTCGAAGTCACGACGATTGACATTCCTGGTGACCTGTCCAAGGCTGGTCACTTGTACCTCTAGCCACACTAGTGTACTCAAAGGGTACTTACCATGAGTTTCCAACCGTGCTTCAATTACCCCTTGCAGAGGACGTGCCCGGCCTCGATGCCGCAGAGCCGCCGCCGCGGTCCCCGAGCGGGCGGCAGGGCGTGCGCCAAAGCGTTGGCCAGCGTGCTCGCCTCGCTCTCCGCGGGCCTGCTGCTCCTGCTTCTCGGCGGACAGGCGCCACTCAAGCCCCGAGACGACAACAACTTGTGGACGGGCCCTCCGCGATGGGTCGTGCTCCAGGACAACGTGACCGTGCACAGGGGCTCGGCCTACAACCCCCACAACTTTTCCTACCTCCTGGACAACGCCGAGCTGTGCGACCCCGCGGCGCCTCCCAAACTCGTCGTCCTCGTGGCTTCCGACTCCAGGACCGGGGCCGAGCGGAGGCAGGCCATCCGGGACACCTGGGGCCAGCGTATCCTCCAGGAAGCCCTGAGCTTTCGCATCGTGTTCCTCCTAGCCAACCCCGGAAACCAGACGTCGGCTCAGTCGCTGCTGGCGGAGAGCTACGCCTACGGCGACTTGGTCCAGGAGGACTTTCCGGAGTCCTTCGAGCACCTGGCGCTCAAATCAGTGATGGGTCTCAAGTGGGTGGTGACCCGGTGCCCCGGAGCCGACTTTGCGCTAAAGACGGACGACGACATCTTGGTGCACGTGCCTAACCTCTTGGCCGCCCTGGAAGAAGCGTCGCCCCTGGGGGACGCCATCTTGTGCCGCTCCAATCCTGTCCGACGTATCCTACGCCGGGACGAAGGCCCCCTGCCTCTGCGTCATCTCAAGTACTGCGTAAGCCGCGACGTGCTCCCTGGCGAGCTGTTCCCGCACTACTGCGGCGGTTTCGCGTACGCCTTCACCCTGAGCGCCGCTCGAAGACTCTACGAGGCGACCCTGGCAACGCCTGTGTTCTTCATCGAGGACGCCTACGTGACGGGCTTCTGCAGGCTCAAGGCCGGGCTACGGACACTGGGGCACCCCGGGATCTCCCTGATCCCTCGAGTGAGCCCCGCCAGGGCCAGCTGTGCCTTCGGTCGGGAGGGCAGGATCACTTCGCACGAGCTGGGTCCGTCGGACATGCAGGCCCTCTGGAAGGAGATCAACACCCAGGGCTTCTTCTGTCCGAGGGTCGTGGGGGTCATCGCTCCGGCCGCGAAACCACGCCGATACTGATCACACGGACTAACAGCTGGAAGCCTGTGCCTTATTCGTGTTGGTGAGAGGGAAAGGACCCGTACTCGATCGGGCAGCGTGACGGGTTGGATGCTTCGAGTGCTGCCGCACGTCGAACAGTGATGTGTCTTGTGGTCACTTGAGAGTGCAATCCATGCGAGCTCCAGCTAGCCGAAGAGACCAAACGCCAGGGATACGGGCCCAACGGGCTTCCAAATACTTCTGTGCGTAACCTGGTTGAACTCCAGGTTAAATTAGGACTTTGCAGGTTGCACTGTAATCAAGCAATAAGTGCTACAACCAGCGGCGCTGTCCTGCATCAAGAGCGCTTGCTAATTCGACATAATCTATTTCCCAAGAAAAGATGCACCGCTGCTGTGGCCAGCCGCAGCTGTACCCCAATCCAGTTGGTATCTGCCCTCTTGTGTAAGACAGGTACAATTGCGGACAATATGAGTCGAAACCGGCTTTCGTGCTTATTTGGCGTACCTACCAGTGTTTGAGAGATATGTGGTTCAAACTGGGAATGGAATCCGAAGCTGAGATTCTATACTTCGGACTATTTGAAAAATTGATAGCTGATAAAGCTTGCGAGGATCGCAGTCGCATAAAAAGCCAGATCGGGTGTTTCAGTTCATACCGTCCGCGGGTGTACATTCTGTGCCTCGAAAAGTGTTTACTTTCTGAAGCACGCAAAACAGAGCCCGTTAGCGTTACCGAAGTAATTCTGTGACCAACAGACAGAGAATCACTTAAAATGGCGCCTTTCGAGTTCAGAGCAACCAATTAATCGGTGCAACGTTTTGTTCCTTTTTTTTTAGTAGGGCTTTCAAGTAAAAAAGTACTTTGTAGCTAAAGGGACACTGACACCCCAAAAATAACTTATTCTTGCGGAACACTTACTCCCCTTAACTGGAGGCACTATATCAGCTACGTCTATCAACAATCGAATCTTAATTTGTTTTCCAGTGTCGTTATTTTGTTGTCAAGTGGGCGCAGTTGGCGATAGTTTCCATTCCAAATTGTGACTTCCTGAGCTTGAGGTACCGTCGGGAAGCACGGGTGGTATCGTTTTGCTCTGTAGCAGACAATTTTAACAATTCTGGAAAATGGAAAAGCATTTTCTACGATTTTAGATGAAACTTCAAAAAGTCAACTGGCAACAATAACGCTAGGTAAAAAGATGGCCGAGCTGTCGTTACTTTGAAACGTAGCTTGCTTGGTGGCCTTACCCCCAACGTTTCTTGTCGAATAGTCACGTACTTGCTGAAGAAGACAAACAGAGTGAAACCGAAACCAGAAAAATGTGACGTCATATTGATGATATGACGTCATATTGAACTGGAGTCGCGGGGAGCCATTCACCGCGACTGCGCGTTTAAAATTTCTTTAAATCAACGTGTCCTTTTATCGTCATAAACGTTACGTTTCATTAATCGTGTTACTTCTAATTATTAATATGTATCACAAATGACCTACTACTTGAAAGATAGTTTGGCCACTCTGTCGTCATCGCACGTGACAATGAAAAAGGGAGTGTGAGCGGACCTGAACACCCGTTCCTTGACCGGCGGCTTTCAGCAGAAAAAAAGTAAATTTTCAGCCAAAAATATTTTTCATGATAGTTCGACCCTCGCCGAATGTGTTTCAGTAAACATTTTCGCAAAAACAAACAGCTGCTCAGTGTCCCTTTACAGCATGTATTTCTTTTTATTTACACGAATATTTGTTTTATTTATCAGCGGGCACAGCAAAACCAATTGAATGACATTCGCCTTTGGGTACGCTGAAAGGTGCGAGCACTGCGAGCTGAAAGTTTAATCGAGTATGTATTTTAGTTGCTGGTTGTACCTTGTGAGATTTCAAAGCTTAACTACATTTCATTGAAAGAAAAAATGATAGACGTTTACAATCCCCTGCAACGCCGAATTAGAGCGCAGCTCTTGAAGAGGAGGAGGGGAAGGTACGGAGAGGTAGGTACGCCCCTCCTCCTCATCCGCACCCTCCCCTCCTCCTCTCCCGCTCCCCTCCCGTTTAGCGGAAAACTTTTTCCGCTAATTTTAGCGGGGAATTTTCTTCGCAAAATTTCTCCGCTAATTTTAGCGGAAAAAAATTTCCCGCTAAATTTAGCGGGGAATTTACCCATAATGCAACGCGCGGTGACGTCACATGTGACGTCACGCGTGGCGTCATTATGGGAAACGTCCCATAATGCAACGCGCGGTTACGCCGACGGCAACGCCGCTCAAGCCGGAAACGGGCGCCTAAGAGCTGCGCTCTAAAATACGAACTGAATGATTTCAACTTTGATAACTGCACTCAGGCGCAGGCGGCCTACATCTGTGCTCCTGTCGCGAGGTGGCGCTACGTGTCATTGAAAGGCACGGTGGAATAAGAGAGACGTGTCTGGATGGCACCGCCTCGCCATGGCACAAGCCTGTCGAAGGTTCACTCACGTTACAGGCAAACGCCGTGAGATACGCGACATGTCTGGGTACTCGAGGAACCGTCCTTATTCGCGCGCACATTTTCAAGTCCACGCAGCGCGCCACCGCGCCTGCGTGGCGGCCCTAAACCGACAGTGCCCCTGGCGGGAGAAGCTCGAAGCCCGGGCAGACCTTTGCCTGGCCTTTTTCGGACACCTATTTTCTTTTTCTACCGTGCTGAAGGACGAGCGTCGCGTCAGCAGCAAGTTTGCACAAACGCATTGTCCTATATTTCGTTTTTACTCCCATTTTAGCTTGGTTTTGCGTATTTAATTTTAAACGAAGCTAGATTACACGAAAACTGTGTTCAAACGACAGTTGCCGTCACGACATGTTCTGAACGCGACATGAGGCGCCACCTCTTGACAGGCGGCGCATGTGACGCTCCATGGGGAGCGAGCGCCCTGTTATAAGAATTTGGGTGCAACTGAATACTAAAATGCGTAGTAATTTTTTTTTTTTTCATTATTATTGGACAGCGTCACCTTGAAATCTCGCAAGCTAAAACCACCAGTTTTGTCCCGCTCATGACTTTTCAACTGGTTCAACACCACTGCCCAAAAATGATAAAGTAAATCTGAATTATTTCCAGAAGCAAATCAAAGCTGTGGGTCCGAAAATAACTTCACTAGACCTGTCATATCTTCAAGTGATTATCTATACTGTGAAAGCCTGATTAGCGTGTAGCTGTCTTGTACCTTGCAGCTTGTTCGTGGCAGAGTTGGTGTGCTCGAACACACATGAAACAACCTCAATCAGATAATATATAAGGTATTCAACGTCCCAAAACAGGTTTCTCTTGTTTGTTTCATGCAAGCTAGCTCGAGCAAGCCAGCACAGCCACCTGCTGGTGTAGCAGCTGGAGTTGGCGCTAGTCGCGAAGTCCAATGTTGACCAATAACATGGCAGTTGCCTAGCGACACATTTGCTCGGTTTCCGGAAAGGTTTCCGGATCCAGCTCACAGGTCTCTAACCCAGTCTTTGCGACTAAACAGCATCCACTACCCATTGAGTGGCAAAACCATTGCCATCATCCCAATGCACATCCATGCAGCGCCAGTGTGCCAATTACCCCAAGTGATCTCTGCCATGAGTCTCCCAGTGTAAGCCTTGCGCTGTACCAATTAAAGGGCATTACCGCTGTTCATCGACAAACCGTTATGCTTAGTCGTTATCCTTCTGCTCCTGACGGGTAACCTCGCACCAAGACGACGTGATATTTTATATTTTGGTGGGTCGCAGGGTAGCAGAGATTGAGAAGCCCTGCCCTAATTGTGTTTTGCCTCTCCGGTGCGTGAAGGGAAAATCTACCCTAACCAATATACTCTAATGACTACAAAACTGAAGTCAATGTCATGTGGACTGTGTGCTGCCATTCTTAAGAGCGACGCAGGAAAAAAAAATCCTGTACCCCGAGGAACGAGGTGTCCCCACAGCGAAGGGCGAGACTGGCAATTTAAAATTACGGGAACCAAAAACAAATCCTGCTTTTATGTAAAAAAAAAAAATTACAGTTGACGCATACGAACGAAGCCTGTTGAGTAGTTGAGTGACAAGTATGGAACGCCTGCGTTCGAGTTTCGTCATCTCATTGTAACGTTTACTGATATTCCAGGTAATTCGTATACTTATAGACCGTTCCATTAGGGTCACAGCAGAGAGGGTAATAGAGAGAAAAAAATGCCCTCCCCCTCTCACCCGCATGTCGTCTACTCCGCCGAGTGGGCTGTATACCTAGCATCCGGCTGGCGTGCAAACTCTGTTTAAAATCGCGTCATTTTAGAAATTTCAAGCGCAGATGCGCGAATTTTGATATGCAAGTTATCGTGTAATGTTGTGCTCGGTAAAAAGACGAACCGGGTCCGAATGCGCTGTTACCTGCGTGCAAATAAAAAAAAAATAGGGAAAACTGTGTCAGATTGGCCGCGGTCTCTTGCGAAAAGTGAACCCGGTTGCTGTACCTTTTTTACTATACAAAGTTCGTACTGGTGTAGGCCTTTAGCGACCATGAGTGGAAGTCTGAAATAATAAATAAAAACGTGTTCTCCTGCCGCAATAAACGCAGTAGTTGAGGGTAGTACTGCCGGCTGACTCAACTGCTATTTAAGTAACGGAAAAAAGATATGCTAGTTGATCACTTACCGAAATAGAACAACAGAGAGCTATAGGCTGATTTTGGAGTAGCCATAACTATTCCAAGAACGCGAACCACTTCACAACGGCAGCCACGAGCGAGAGTTCGATGTTCCGTACAGCCCGCCGATACAGCCCAAAGATGGAGAATGGCAACCTCCCGGTTTGTCGTCTGCTAGCGGAGTCGGGCGCGTGCCCTCTCTCTCGTTTTACCCCGCCGAACCCGCTGAATTTCCCGGATGTATGGAGAGGGCGCTGCTGTCGAACAAAATGGTGCCGCCCAGAGAGCGCTAAACACTCCGTGCGACGCGACCGGCGCGCCGCCGCGCGGCCGTTACCGAAGGTAGGCAGTGAGAGCCCCAGCGAAACGAAACTACGCCGCGTACATTGGTACGCATTGAAGTCGGGGCGGTGCGGTTGCGCTGGGTTGACAGCATGAACTGTTAAGTGCTCCAATAGTTATGCGTCGTATCTCGTGGGGACGAAGTTTCACAGTTTTTCATCTCACCGATGTTCTGTGGGACAGCGACAAGATGGACCCGTGCCGTACGACGCGAGAAATTTGGTCTCCCGATCATGTCTGCCACTGTGTCGGCACGGCTGACATATTCTACGCTGCCGCTTTGCGCTCTGCGTTTGTTTTCGTACCAGTAACGCCCACATATCTGAGCTCGAACTGAAATGCCATCCCGCACTCGCGGGTATGCAGTGCGAATTTCGTTGGAGGAATGCCCTCCAAAGAAGTTTCGTCCCCATCGTACGTGTCGATGATATTTCCGGACGGCACGCAGTCTGTACTTCATGAAGAAAGGTTCGAACGGTACAAAAAGTGACAAATATGAATCTAAGGAAAACTAACTTGGAATCACTGGACAATCGATGTTTGAGGATGGAAGTTTATGTGGTGTGCTTTCTTTTTTTGATCAGCCTCCTTTTGGATGTGAAAACGCTGACACCCCGAGTCTTGTAGACAACATTTTTTTTTCTCGGCTTTAGAGCCACCTATCGCAAAGTTGTTCAAACTGGAAGTACCGTCCACTGGTCCCTTCCCACCTGTAAAGCGTGCACCTCCCGGACATGATGAGTGGTATTCTCTTGACAGCCTTTGACGGTCAAAATCGGGTCCCTTTTAGTTACGCCGCCCAAAAATATTTCCACCTGGTTAAACTATGCCACCTCCTTTAGGTATAATAAGTGTTCTGTCAAGTTACGGTTTTCAAAGTACCTGTGTGCCGAAAATCAGCACCTCGCACAACCAGATTACTACACAACAGCTGACCGCAAAAGCCTTTGACGGCCAAACCGTGTGTTGGCTGGCAACTTGGTTTTCTCGGCTTTGAAACCACCTTTCGTAAAGTTGTTTCAATTGGAAGTACAGTGCACTAGTCCCTTCCTACCTGTAAAGTCTCCATCTCCCACGACAAGTGGTATTCTTTTGACAGCCCTTTCACGGTCAAAACCGTTTCCCATGTATTCACTTACGCCGCCCAAACCAAATTTCCACCTGGTTTCCCTATGCCACCTATTTTTGGTATTATAACTGTTGTGTCAAGTTACGGTCATGTCCAAGAACCTGTGTGTCCAAATCTGCACTTCGCACAGCCCGGTTATAACACAACATTTTGGGTCCAATATTAGATATTCCTGACAGCTTTATTTCTTTATTCGTTCGAACCATAACTTTCACACCTGCTGTCTTAAAAAAACTTGGCCCACTTAGTGCACAAACTTAGTGAACATCTCACTCGCCTCCAAATATCATCGTCCCAGCAGTCCTACGTTTACAGCGACGAGCGAAACAAATTTCCCACTGAGAGCAATTATGGTGGCGGCAGTCTTGCTTTTCGGAAAATTGCTCAAACCCCTTTTTCGACCGCAACTAAAAAAATTACCGCTAATAACGACTCAAACTCAATATATAAAAAGCGGAGAACAGCTAAATACCCTTCTTAAATCTGAACCAGCACTCATGCAACGTCACCCTCAACTTGTCGGCTCAGAAAGCAAAAGTTCCGTCCGTGCGCGCTTCCGCCGCCACAGCTTCGCACGCGAAAAGGCGCCGTAGGCTGCTGAGCGCGCCTCACTGTCGAACGCCAGCTCCTCTGCTTGCGGCGCTACGCGCGTTTTTCAAAGCGCCCCCTATAGTTCCCGCACGGAGCGTTAAGTGTACTCGCACACAGCGCCATTGACCAAGAAACCTTTTTGATGCTGCTTAATTTCAAAAATAAAAGCGAGCGTGTTCTTTAAATCTCTCGTTTGCAAAACTTGACGTATTTTGGAGGTCACAGTGTCTACCAGTGACGATATATAGTCCCACAGTGACGATATTTGAATGCTGTTCAAAGATTGGACCCGAGCTTAGCGTGAGCATTAGATTTAAGGTACGTTTATACTCCGACGTCGACGGAACCTATAGCGTCCGACGATGTGAAACGACATTCGTCGTCCACTTCGTCACGCCAGCCTGCGCTGCGAAAAGAATTGTCAACTGTGCTTATAGTCCGGCGTCGTTCAACGCGCTCCAACGAATTGCTTCACATTGCGCATGAGCGTCACCATGGCTACCGCGTTGTTTGGTCTTGCTGGTTGCGAATTTCCGCTTCCGTTCGCAACTTGCAGCTCTGCACGGCTACCCTGCGACGCTGATGATGAAAATAGTTAAATGTGTCAAAAGCTGTGATTCCTGAAAGTTCATATCTCCGCGCTGTGGTACGCTCGAAAAAGAGGAAATAACGAAAAAAAACTTGCGTAGAAAGGCATTTATTTCCTGACGAAAGTCATACGCGGTCAGCGAAAGAAAAACAAAACTCAGCCGGTCGTCGTGTTGACCAACATCAACGAAAAACAAGCAGACGGTGGCTTGGAACGACCAGCTTCTAACATATGTCCTGTGCACAAACCTCCTGACTAGCCTCTTGCGTCAAAAACTCACCGATATGACACCGAAATGGGAAGCCGATGTCTGTCGAAGAGCTTCAAGCGCGTCCGCGGTATCGTTAGGCCTACACATTTTCACGGCTTCGAGACAGGTCCACGTCGACGCGTCGGCTCACTCCATCGAGCGAACGGAATAAACAGAATGACTATCGGCAAACTACGCGCCAAAACCAGCACATCTAACTGACCAGCGGCTACACTACATGACACAAGCCCGAACGGCAGGCAGACGAACACACAGCACAGCCCGACCGATGTCCGACTGGGGCAACGACGGGAGCACACGGCAAACACGGGAGCTGGCGTGAAGGCTTCTGGGTAACGACCGTCGCCGGCCGACTTCGAGATTCGAGCAGAGCCTACCTCGGCGAAAGCTTCGCCGACGGTCGCGAGGCAAGCCACGTTACGTTACATTCGACTGTCGTCGGAGAATAGACCCTCCTTTCACATTAACGTAACGTAACGAGGTCGGCGCGCGCGCCCGTCGACGTTACGTTTGAGTATAAACGCCGGGATAATTAATAGAGAGTTTTAGTAGATCGTTCCGATACCTCCGATACTGCCGATCACGATACTCCGCCACTGCCTCCCTTGTGCATGCATAGTATCGTTATCGGGGCTATCGGAGGTATCGGAACGATCTACTAAAACTCTCTAATAGCTAAACAAGCATTCCGGTAGTGGCTCGTGCCCAATCGCTTCAATGACAACAATAGCCGAATCCTAACAATGTCTGGAACTCAGCACGAGTCCTGCGGTTTGCACCCCAGCGCGTGAGTATGCTAAACATTGGCGGCATATAATCGGCTCCAACTCACGTGGCCGCTTGTTCTGGCTGCGAGTTGAGGGAAAGAACGCTGCTCGTTTTTCTTTCATTTCATCTTTTTTCGACTACCATTGCACCAAAAAAGCTAACTGGCGTTTCGTATGTCATAGACGTCAGATATTCATTATAAAGTTCAAAAATCGCTGCACCGCCCCTTTCAGGTGAAGCAGAAGGGGAAAGAAGTAGGGAGTGTTGTGCACCAACCTTTAACTTCGACCGAGTTGAGGGAGGAACGAAGTGAGAGGCTTGTCAGCGGGATCGACGAGCGGTTTCCGCTTCGGACGCAGGACATTGTGGGCGGGTGACACATGTAGCCCTCGGGGCAGCAATAATGGCGGAGGTCAGAGCAGCACACAGCGTGGTTGAAAGGACAGCAGCCGTAACTGTGGTCGGAGATCTTACAACACGTCTGGTCGTCCTTGCACTGGGCCCCGTCCGGACACCTTTGGTTCGGGGCTGGGGAGTCGAGGAAATTTCACCTGTCAGCTACGGACATAATGCGTGCAAATGGGCAGATTTTGGTTTGGGAACACCAAAGCGCAGCGTTTCTAATAATTTCAAAACCTTTGGTAGTCAAGCAAATATCTTAGACTGCCCTTGTTTGATAACATATTTAATGGCAGAAACTCTTTCAATAAAATACGATACATTCAAGAGCCAACCTATGGGTCCCCTGTAAAAATTCACAAAGTTCGTGAATACATGCCCAGAATAAATATCCAAGTACACTTTTTTCCCCAGAACAGTGTATGCGCGGAACAACCTTTCAGCTGAGATTGTATCTGCCCTTCCTACCTTGGTTTTACGTTACTGCAAAGCTTACTGTTCAACTAGTCATTGCATTGCTAGAATAACCTCCATTAATATTTTGGTGCTCGTATTTGTATTTCGTTTTGTTTGCTTATATTGAAAAGTTGCTGTAAAGTTATCAATTCTCATTTCAGTTCTAGTGTCACCGTGAGGGCGATGTAGGTAATAATGGCGATGTAGGTAATTGTATAAATAAATAAAATTGACCCTACTTGGGAGGCCATTCGTCTCTCAAGAAGCAGACGCCACAAATGATAGTTACTGCACGCGTGCAAATAGGGTTCTGGAATAAGGTCAGTAGAATCTGTAGCTCTCGGACGATCTTAGGTTCGGTGCAACACAAAGAAAAACAATATTTATTATAAAGAAATTTAATTTTTGAAAATAGGCAAACTAGGCAATAAACGACAAATCTTTTCAATTGCGAAATATTTCGTTTTTGATCGTGTAAGTGTACGACAGGTGTAAATGGCGCAGTGAGTGCTGGACTTTTCGGTAAGTGAGGTGAGATCTGCGTCCGAAGTGAATGGCATCATTTTTCGGAAAAGTATTCAGACGCAGAAGCCCAGGTAAAGGATCTGTTCTCACCAAGGAGTTTTGTAATTTGGGAAGGAAATGGAGACAATGTCACGAAAAACCTTCCGGAAATAAAAGCAGAGCCCTCAAAATCTGTGGATATTTCATTTTTAAAAACCTAGATTATTTTTTTAATGTACTTATCCTGATTCTGGGACCTGCAGGCCATGGTAACGTACAGTGCCGCTAGTATTGTAGAAATAATTGGAGAAAACTTTCCTTTTATGACGACGAAAATAATTGTCCTCCTTTCGCTAGCAGGTTGGGGGAGCGTTATATTGAAGCGGGTGGAAATGGTAGCCGATTGTAGAACTAAAGATTTATACAAATGTGCAACTTCATGACTGTAAACCTAACACGAAATGTGGGCTATCGCGCTAGGGGCGGAAAAGCGACTGCCTTGAAGCGACGTGTAACCAAATTTGGTGTAACCGTTGCTTTTATACAACATGCACGTTCGTGGACGTTCCGACCCATAACGCACAATGACAGCAGAAAATGTTCTGGAACTTTTCAGAGTAGCAAAGATGATTAGTCAAAGAAAGAACAGAGACGAGAGGTGCTTGAACGCCGTTCCTCCGTGGGGCAACCGCGTGCCTTGCCAACGGCGCAACGCACGCTAGAATTGTGCTTCTCTTTATCGTTCACTGCAATATTGCCGCGCGCGCAACTTGCCAAGTAGGCAGCGCGCGCGTGGCCGAACGGTTATCGCGCTCGTCTCCCACGCGAAAAGCCAGGGTTCGATTCCTGGCCGCGGCTACACATTTTTGTTGATACTGTAATCTGACGTTCTGGTAAATTCGAGAACCGTCTTGCTGATTCGAGGTTAGAATGTTCTAGGCACCGGACCTTCTACGCCGAATGCTACAGAAGCCCACGCGTGTACAAAAGCGGCTCCGCGTGGCAAGCTGGAGTCAGTCTCGCCCCAGCGTTCGACTCTGCTCTACGCCGACTTCGACGCCCGCGACGCTCTGTCATTATTTTCTGTACCCTTTTATTTTTGGCACAAGTCCGCCACATTAAACTTTTCTTTCTTCCTGTTTATTTACTGTTCTTTTGGTCACCACCCGTGACAATATATACCACGAGACATGGCGACTAAAAAAAAAAAAAATAAGAGGTGTGCGATGAGGGAAATTGCAGATAATTGCTGAACTCGGCGGAGCAAAGATTAACAGCAAAGTTTGTCCTGGGAAAATTCACTACAACATGCCGCTGCGTAATCGTTTGAAACCTAATTCCATGCCACAAACCATCAATGGTCGCCGCCAAAGCCAATAAATAATTCCAAGGTGACAGTTACGTGAGTGACTTCATCCAGTACGCTAATGACGTACTCGCAAACGTTGAGAACCCGAGTGCACAACCTACGCATAAAAATATCACCAAATAGGGCGTTCACAAAATACGTCAGAATGGTTCGAACGTGGTTCCAACTTCCAACCGCCCGAGTCACTCGGAATTCAGAATAATTTAGATTGCAGGGAGTGTTCACTGGCTTGCTGAGCGCGTGCTGATGGCAGGCTTCCACAGGTCTTTTGCAACGTGCATTCCAGACCATCAAGATTGCCGGTCTTGGCAGCCTATTAACGTCAGCTCGTTCTGAACATGCGCCCTAAACAGCGCCCTGAAATATAACGTCCAGTGAATACCCCCTATATGGCTGGTGCCCCACCCCGGCCATTGACCCGTGCCAGTAGTGGCAGACGCCGGGTGACCAAAATCTAGCTCGCCTAGATCGGCGGCGAACAGCCTGAGGCCCTAGCCCACCCCGAGTTTCCGACCTGCATGCGTATCTCCGACCATACAAATTGTTTCTTTTGTCTTGAAAAAGTTTGCGCCATTTATTAGGCCATGCGGATTTCGAAGCAGGGATCTCGCGGTGATCTCGCAGTTCCAATCTCTATGCAGACTGTCTTTTGTCCGAGTGGGCTAGCGCACACCAGCTTGGAGCACGTGGAGCAAAAGCTCGCGCTGCAGAACCCAATGATCCTGGGTTCAGTCCCCACCCCCCGCCCACCCGTTTGGATCTGGATGAGCATCGTACTCGCGTGCGTTCGTGTATCACTACTGCGTGGTGCACGTTAAAGACCCCACGCTAGCGGTTGTACTGGACTGGCTAAATTTCCCATCTACAGCTGGGAGACTCGTCGCCCGTTGAGGCAGACAAAGTTCTAGGCTGTATAAACATACACACAACCCAATTTTTTGTATGATCAGAGCCTCAAACTGTTCACCGCCGATCTAGGCGAGCTAAATTTCGGTCACCCGGCAATTTATTTGTAGCTTTTTCCTCATAAATGGCGCAAACTTTTTCAAGAAAAAAAAAAAAAAAACGAAAAACCTCTACAGACACTTAGAAAAGGAGAGGGGGGGGGGGGGCCATGGGGCCCGGGCCCCCGCCGAAATCTTTTATTTTGCTGCCCCCCCCCCTTCCCCGAATCAATATTCTGGCTACGTGGCTGCTCCTCTATAGGGAGCCTTCATGTGCGCTTTGCTAGGGTGATGCCACCCTTTGTAATACCACTCGCCGACAAACCAGCAGCCATTTTGGTTCTCGACGATAATCCGTAAGGCTTATAACCCTCCCGGAAACAACCACCTTATCTCCCAAGTTCGGAGCAGCGTTGTGGTACCCACGGATGGAAGATTAGCATCTTCTCCCTCGGATGGGATTACCGATGGACACAAAGGCCACTTTGCGGCGCACGGGGAAACAATGAGAGGAACAAAATGGCGGTGGAAGAGGGTGTGGGAAAGGGAAACAGGCAGTTGGCATCACCCTAGGCGAAGCGCACATGAAGGCACCCTACTCCTCTATAGACCGTTACATTAGGGTCATAGCAGAGAGGGTAATAGGGAGAAAAAAATACCCTCCCCCTCTCACCCGCATGTCGTCTACTCCTTCGAGTGGGCTGTACCTAGCATCCGGCTGGCGTGCAAACTCTGTTGAAAATCGCGTCATTTTGGAAATTTCAAGCGCAGATGCGCGAATTTTGATATGCAAGTTATTGTGTAATGCTATGCTCGATAAAAAGACTAACCGGGTCCAATTGCGCTGTTACCTGCGTGCAAATAAAAAAAAATAGGGAAAACTGTGTCAGATTGGCCGGTCTCTCCGGCGAAAAGTGAGCCCGGTTGCTGTACCTTTTTTACTATACAAAGTTCGTACTGGTGTAGGCCTTTAGCGACCATGAGTGGCAGTCTGAAATAATAAATAAAAACGAGTTCTCCAGCCGCAATACATGCAGTAGTTGAGGGTAGTACTGCCGGCTGTATCAGATCTGATGTTAATGTCCAGTTTCAGCCAGCTGTAAAGAGCAGTCTGGCAACCTGAATAAACCAGTTTCGTTACAAGACAAACTCGATGCATGGTGTCAGAAGTGGCTGGTCCCGCAAAAAAGGGCGGTGAACTAAGAAGAAAGCCGAACCATGGACGTGCTCAAACCTCCCGAGGGCCTGAACTTGACAGGGAACGTAGCGGAGAACTGGCAACGGTTCAAACAACGTGTGGAACTGTACCTACGGGCGACGGAGACCACCAAGCGAACCGATGAACAAAGGGCAGCCATTTTGCTTCATGTGGCGGAACCCGATGCCATCGAAGTCTACAACACCTTTACCTTCGCACCTGAAGAAAAATAGGACTACCAGACAGTACTGAAGATGTTTGAAGAGTACTGCATGCCCCGGAGAAATGAAACCTACGAATGGTACGTGTTTCGTTCACGAAAACAAGAAAGTGGTGAGCCGTTTGAACAGTTCGTGCGAGAGCTACAACTAAAAGTGAAATCGTGCAACTTTTCGACTTTGTCGGACTCCATGGTACGAGATCAACTCGTATGTGGGGTAACAGACAAAAAACTGCGAGAGCGTTTGTTGCGCGAAGAAGATCTGACGTTGGAAAAGGCCATACAGCTCGGGAAGGCCTATGTGGTTCTTCAGGCACAAAATGAAACTCTCGACGGTCCCCGACGTGTCGACACAGTAAACAAAAAAAAGAGAGCGGACATGCATGAGCGGAAAGTCCAAACGACGGGAAAAAATTGTCCCAAGTGCGAACGGAAGCACGACCCACGGAAGTGTCCGGCATACAACAAAAAGTGCAACAAGTGCCACAGAATGAACCATTTCGCCGTGTGTTGCAAAACGAAGTCTTCGGTAGATGAAGTAAAAGAACAGGACGACAGCGACTTCGCCGTTCTTCAAGTCAGCATATGCAACACTAAAAAAAGTGACGAGTGGCTGGTCAAGGCCCTAGTAGTCAACAAGGAAGTGGAACTAAAAGTTGACACAGGGTCCCAGGCAAATCTTTTGCCAAGTTCACTGTTCCAGAGGCTACACAAGACGGCGTGTCTGAAGCCAAGCATTTCAGTCCTAAAAAAGCTACAACGATGGTGTGATTGCACACCAAGGAAAAGCACTGCTGGAAGTGAAACTCAAAGGAAAGAGTGCAAACATTGAGTTCTTCATCGTGAAAAAAGGACGCCAGGCCATAATGGG
Organism: Ixodes persulcatus; assembly: GCA_013358835.2. Lineage (NCBI taxonomy): Eukaryota > Metazoa > Arthropoda > Arachnida > Ixodida > Ixodidae > Ixodes > Ixodes persulcatus. The sequence continues at coordinate 112,395 of JABSTQ010002459.1, read as the reverse complement.
CTTAGCAGCTAGTGAACTCCTAAGGCTGGTCCAGCGAGTGCACACGGTGAAAGAAACTATGGCCCAAGAAGTGGAACAGAAGTTTCCTAAGTTGTTTAAAGGACTGGGATGCGTTGGACGTGAGTGTAAGATTGTTGTTATAGAAGGAGCGGAGCCAGTGGTACAGCCGACGAGAAGAGTGCCACAAGCTCTGAAAGAACCACTCAAGAAAGAACTCCAGAGAATGGAAGAGGCTGGAGTCATCACCCGTGTCAGTGAACCTACTGATTGGGTAAGCCCAATTGTGATAGTCAAGAAGAAAGGAGGTGCTCTGAGAATCTGCATGGATCCAAGGCAAGTGAATGAATCCATCAAACGGTAGCACTACCAAATGCCGCGCCGTGAAGACATCGAAGCTGAACTGGCAAACACCAAATTCTTCTCAAGGCTGGATGCCAATAGTGGGTATCACCAAATACCACTAGATGAGAAAGCCTCTCGAGTGTGTACGTTTGGTACGCCATTTGGACGCTACCGATTTCTGAGACTACCATTTGGCATCTCATCGTCACCAGAAGTCTTCCAACAGATCATGACTGAAGTTTTTGATGGACTTGAAGGAGTAAGAGTGTACGTTGACGATGTACTCGTATGGGGTCGCTCCAAGGAGGAGCACGACAAGAGGCTATGGGAAGCACTTAAAACAGCCCAAAGAGCTGGAATGACCTTCAACAAGGAAAAGTGTCAATTTGCGGTCCAAGAGATCAGCTACCTGGGTGACCGGATAACTAAAAATGGAGTGGAGCCAGATCCATCACTAGTTGCGTCAGTGCTTCAGATGTCTACTCCTCAAAGCAAGAAGGAGGTACAGCGGATGTTGGGAGTCATCAACTATGTAGGCAAGTATTTGCCGCACTTGTCGTAAAGAACAAATCTTTTCAGAAGCCTCATCAAGGATGATGTGATATTTGAGTGGACTGAGGCTCACGAAGCAGAATGGGATAGTCTGAAGAGAACACTGACTAACAAGCCAGTTTTAGCATTTTTTGACCCTGAAAAGAAGACAAAAGTGACAGCTGATGCATCACAGTATGGACTGGGAGCAGCACTTCTACAGCTCAATGATACAGAGTGGCGTCCAGTAGCATATGCGTCACGAGTGATGACCGACTGTGAAGTGCGATATGCACAAATTGAAAAAGAGACGCTCGCCATCACGTTTGCCTGTGAGAAGTTCCATGACTTCATTTATGGTCGCAAGTTCACACTGGAAACCGACCATCGACCGTTGATCTCCATAGCAAAGAAAAGCATTGGAGACATGCCACCTCGTCTGCAGCGATTTTTTATTCGTCTGATGAAGTACGAGTTTGACCTGTGCTATCTGCCTGGAAAGAACTTGGTGCTAGCCGACACATTGTCTCGAGCACCAGTGAAAGAGGCCAAAAAGGAAGAAGTAGAACTGGATGATGTTGAAGTACATGCTGTCAGCATAGTGTCCACGACACTGAGTCAAGCGACACTTCAGAAACTGCAAGGGGCCACAGAGAGTGATGACGAACTACAAGAAGTTATTGCACGGATCCAGCAGGGTCAAGGACAACAGGGAGACCTCAAGGGATACACTTCAGAGTTGACTCTGGTCAACGGTGCCCTGTTAAAGGGCTCAAGAGTAGTAGTTCCAAAAGCTTGCCGTGCAGACATACTGGCAAGACTGCATGAAGGACACTTAGGCATGAGCAAATGCAAAGCTCGTGCTAGAGCTTTAGTATTCTGGCCAAGAATGAATGCTGACATTGAGTCATACATATCAAAGTGTGCAGCTTGTCGAACATTTGCATACCAGCAACTTGCTGAACCACTCATCATGAGAGAAGTAACCAGTAATGCGTGGGAGAGTGTTGGAGCTGATCTGTGGCAACATGCAGGATCGTGTTACCTAGTGGTATCTGATGCCTTCTCCAATTACCCTGAAGTGGTGCAGCTAACAGAGACTAGTGCTGCTGCAGTGATCGACCATATCGCAAGTGTTTTCGCCAGACATGGAATCCCCAAAGAAGTCTGCACTGACAATGGTCCACAATTTGCAAGCAGAGAATTTGCAGCATTTGCAAGAAAATACGAGTTCGAACGTATCACCTCGAGCCCAAGATTTCCAAGAGCGAATGGACTCGCAGAAAAAGGGGTCCAAGTTGTGAAAAGGATTTTTAAAAAAAACTCAGTATGCCAAAGAAGATCTTTGGCTAGGGTTGCTAAACTACAGGTGCACACCACTCGAGAATGGACGGTCACCTTGCGAGTTATCCATGGGGCGACGATTGAGGACGCGACTTCCAGACTTCTCATCAGCACAAGGACGGAAAGTGGAAAAACACAAACAAAATGTCAGTGCTGGCAGGCATTTGGAGCCACTGGGCACTGGACAGACGGTGCGTCTGCGGGATGACGGAAAGTGGAGAGTCAAAGCACAAGTCAAAGAGCAAGTGGCGCCAAGATCCTATGTGGTGCAAGCTGAGAATGGTGCTGTGTACAGACGGAACAGACAGCATTTACTTGTGAGCAAGGAGGCATTTGAACCCATCTCCGACTCTGAGGATATGGACGTTCCACAAGTGCCCAACGAGGACAATGTGCAGTGCCAGGAAACTCGTGACCATGAAAGTGAAATAGTGGATGGTCCTACAGACTATCCAGTGCCGGTGCCTGTGCAACCTCCCACCAGAGTGTCATAAAGACCAAGGAAGAGGAAAGTGAAGCTGACTTATGATGAACACTTCAACCAGGCATGTTAGTCAAGTTGTAGTGTTTCAAGTTTGTTCCTTGTTTAGAAAGTGAAGCTTACTTGTGATGAACACTTCAACCAAGCATGTTAGTTAAGTTGTGGTGTTTCAACTTTGTTCTTTGTTAGAAAGGAAGATGTATCAGATCTGATGTTAATGTCCAGTTTCAGCCAGCTGTAAAGAGCAGTCTGGCAACCTGAATAAACCAGTTTCGTTACAAGACAAACTCGATGCACCGGCTGACTCAACTGCTATTTATGTAACGGAAACAAGATATGCTAGTTGATCACTTACCGAAATAGAGCAACAGAGAGCTATAAGCTGATTTTGGAGTAGCCATAACTATTCTAAGAACGCAAACCCCTCCACAACGGCAGCCAAGAGCGAGAGTTCGATGTTCCGTACAGCCCGCCGGTACAGCCCAATGATGGAGAATGGCAACCTCCCGGTTTGTCGTCCTAACAATGTCTGGAATTCAACGCGAGTCCTGCGGTTTGCCAACCCCAGCGCGTGAGTATGCTAAACATTGGCGGCATATAATCGGCTCCAAATCAAGTGGCCGCTTGTTCTGGCAGCGATTTGAGGGAAAGAACTCGGCTCGTTTTTCTTTCATTTCATCTTTTTTCGACTACCATTGCACCAATAAAAAAAGCTAACTCGCGTTTCCTATGTCATAGACGTCAGGTATTCATTATAAAGTTCAAAACTCCCTGCACCGCCCCTTTCAGGTGAAGCAGAAGGGGAAAGAAGTAGGGAGTGTTGTGCACTAACCTTTAACTTCGACCGAGTTGAGGGAGGAACGAAGTGAGAGGCTTGTCAGCGGGATCGACGAGCGGTTTCCGCTTCGGACGCAGGACATTGTGGGCGGGTGACACATGTAGCCCTCGGGGCAGCAATGGCGGAGGTCAGAGCAGCACACAGCGTGGTTGAAAGGACAGCAGCCGTAGTTGTGGTCGGAGATCTTACAACACGTCTGGTCGTCCTTGCACTGGGCCCCGTCCGGACACCTTTGGTTCGGGGCTGGGGAGTCGAGGAAGTTGCACCTGTCAGCTACGGACATATTGCGTGCAAATGGGCAGATTTTGGTTTGGGAACACCCAAGCGCAGCGTTTCTATTAATTGGAAAAACCTTTGGTAGTCAAGAAAATATCTTAGACTGTCCTTGTTAGGTAACATATTTAATGGCAGAAACTCTTTCAATAAAATACGATACATTCAAGAGCCAACCTATGGGTCCCCTGTAAAAATTCATAAAGTTCGTGAATACATGCCCAGAATAAATATCCAAGTACACTTTTCCCCCCCGAACAGTGTATGAGCGGAATAACCTTTCAGCTGAGCTTGTATGTGCCCTTCCTACCTTGATTTTACGTCACTGCAAAGCCTACTGTTCAACTAGTCATTGCATTGCTAGAATAACCTCCATTAATATTTTTGGTGCTCGTATTTGTATTTGTTTTTGTTCCCTTATATTGAAAAGTTGCTGTGATGTTCTCATTTCTCATTTCAGTTCTAGTGTCACCGTGAGGGCAATGTAGGTAATAATGGCGATGTAGATAATTGTATAAATAAATAAAATTGACCCTACTTGGGACGCCATTCGGCTCCCACGAAGCAGACGCCACAATTGATAATTAGTGCACCCATGCAAATAGGGTTCTGGAATAAGGTCAGTAGAATCTGTAGCTCTCGGACGATCTTAGGTTCTGTGCAACACAAAGAAAAACAATATTTATTATAAAGAAATTTAATTTTTGGAAATAGGTAAACTAGGCAATAAACGACAAATCTTTTCAATTGCGAAATATTTCGTTTTTGATCGTGTAAGTGTACGACAGGTGTAAATGACGCAGTAAGTGCTGGACTTTTCGGTAAGTGAGGTGAGATCTGCGTCCAAAGTGAATGGTATCAGTTTTCGGATAAGTATTCAGACGCAGAAACCCAGGTAAAGGATCTGTTCTCACCAAGAAGTTTTGAAATTTGGGAAGGAAATGGAGACAATGTCACGAAAAACCTTCCGGAAATAAAAACAGAGCCCTCAAAATCTGTGGATATTCCATTTTTTAAGAACCTAGATTATTTTTTTTAATCTATCCTGATTCTGGGATCTGGGCCATGGTAACGTACAGTGTCGCTAGTATTGCAGAAATAATTCGAGCAAACTTTCCGTTAATGACGACGAGAATAATTGTCCTCCTTTCGCTAGCAGGTTGGGGGAGCGTTATATTGAACGGGTGGAAATGGTAGCCGAATTTAGAACTAAAGATACATACAAATGTGCAACTTCATGACTGTAAACCTAACACGAAATGTGGGCTATCGCGCTGGGGGCGGAAAAGCGACTGCCTTGAAGCGACGTGTAACCAAATTTGGTGTAACAGTTGCTTTTATACAACATGCACGTTCGTGGACGTTCCGACCCATAACGCATAATGACAGCAGAAAATGTTCTGGAACTGTTCAGAATAGCAAAGATGATTAGTCAAAGAAAGAACAGAGACGAGAGGTGCTTGAACGCCGTTCCTCCATGGGGCAACCACGTGCCTTGCCAACGGCGCAACGCACGCTAGAATTGTGTTTCTCTTTATCGTTCACTGCAATATATACCACGAGACATGGCGACTCTAAAAAAAAAATTAAGAGGTGTGCCAAGAGGGAAATTGCAGATAATTGCTGACCTCGGCGGAGCAAAGATTAACAGCAAAGTTCGCCCTGGGACAATTCACTACAACATGCCGCTGCGTAATCGTTTGAAACCTAATTCCATGCCACAAACCATCAATGGACGCCACCAAAACCAATAAATAATTCCAAGGTGACAGTTACGTGAGTGACTTCATCCAGTACGCTAATGACGTACTCGCAAACGTTGAGAACCCGAGTGCACTACCAACGCATAAAAATATCACCAAATAGGGCGTTCACAAAATACGTCAGAATGGTTCGAACGTGGTTACAACTTCCAACCGCCCGAGTCACTCGGAATTCAGAATCATTTAGACTGCAGGGAGTGTTCACTGGCTCCTATTACTGTGTGCGCGATTGCTGAGCGCGTTGTGATGGCAGGCTTCCACGGGTCTTTTGCAACGTGCATTCCAGACCATCAAGATTGCCGGTCTTGGCAGCCTATTAACGTCAGCTCGTTCTGAGCATGCGCTCTAAACAGCGCCCTAAAATATAACGTCCAGTGAATACCCCCTATATGGCTGGTGCCCCGCGCCGGCCATTGGCCCGTGCCAGCAGTGGCAGACGCTGGGTGACCAAAATCTAGCTCGCCTAGATCGGCGGCGAACAGTCTGAGGCCCTAGCCCACCCCGATTTTCCGACCTGCATGCGTAGTTCCGACCATACAAATCGTTGCTTTTTTCTTGAAAACGTTTGCGCCATTTATTTGGAAAAGCCTACAAATAAATTGCGGGTGAATCCCCCTTAAGCCGGGGTCACTCAGCTCGTACATCAAACAAAAGCAGTCTGCAAACTCGAGTCGCCGTAATATCCCTGGTTCGAATGCCGCGGTGCCAAGTTTATCCTTGAACTCATTGTCATGCGGCTTTCGAAGCAGGGATCTCGCGGTGACCCGCGTTCCAATCTCTATGCAGATTGTCTTTTGTGTGATCAAAGGGGGGGATCGGTGGCCGACAATAAATACAAAAAAAAGGATCGGTGGCCGAGCGCGCTAGCGCACACCAGCTTAGAGCACGTGGAGCAAAAGCTCGCGCAGCAGAACCCAGGGATCCTGGGTTTAATCCCCACCCCCTGCCCACCCGTTTGCATCTGGATGAGCATCGTACCGGCGTGCGGTCGTGTATCACTACTGCGTGATGCACGTTAAAGACCCCAGGCTAGCGGTTGTACTGCACTGGCTAAAATTTTCATCTACAGCTGGGAGACTCGTCGCCCGTTGAGGCAGACCAAGTTCTAGGCTGTATAGACATACACACAACCCAATTTTTTGTATGATCAGAGCCTCAGGCTGTTCGCCGCCGATCTAGGCGAGCTAAATTTTGGTCAGCCGGTGATTTATTTGTAGCCTTTACCTCATAAATGGCGCAAACTTTTTCAAAAAAAAAAAAAGAAAAACCTCTACAGGCACTTAGCAAAGAAGAGGGGGGGTGGGGGCCCATGGGGCCCGGGCCCCCGCCAAAATCTTTCATTTTGCAGGGACCCCCTCCTCCCCCCCCCCCCCCCCCACCCATTCCCCGAATCAATATTCTGGTTACGTGCCTGCTCCTCTATAGACCGTTTCATTAGGGTCATAGCAGAGAGGGTAATAGGGAGAAAAAAATGCCCTCCCCCTCTCACCCGCATGTTGTCTGCTCCGTCGAGTGGACTGTACCTATAGCATCCGGCAGGCGTGCAAACTCTGTTGAAAATCGCGTCATTTTGCAAATTTCAAGCGCAGATGCGCGAATTTTGATATGCAAGTTATCGTGTAATGCTATGCTCGATAAAAAGACTAACCGAGTCCAATTGCGCTGTTACCTGCGTGCAAATAAAAAAAAAATAGGGAAAACTGTGTCAGATTGGCCGGTCTCTCCGGCGAAAAGTAAACCCGGTTGCTGTACCTTTTTTACTATACAAAGTTCGTACTGGTGTAGGCCTCTAGCGACCATGAGTGGAAGTCTGAAATAATCTGCCGGCTGACTCAACTGCTATTTAAGTAACGGAAAAAAGATATGCTAGTTGATCCCTTACCGAAATAGAACAACAGAGAGCTATGAGCTGATTTTGGAGTAGCCATAGCTATTCTAAGAACGCGAACCACTCCACAACGGCAGCCACGAGCGAGAGTTCGATGTTCCGTACAGCCCGCCGGTACAGCCCAATGATGGAGAATGGCAACCTCCCGGTTTGTCGTCCTAACAATGTCTGGAATTCAACGCGAGTCCTGCGGTTTGCCAACCCCAGCGCGTGAGTATGCTAAACATTGGTGGCATATAGACCTTTTCTTTAACGGCGCTGCCATCTTGTGAATTGCGGCGCCGACGACGCCGTCTAGCGGCTTAGAAGAAGAAATACCGGCTAGTTCTGGCAACACAGCTATCTGTGTAGGCAACGGTGTGGGTATGGGGGGAACTTGGCTAGACTTGGCTATGGTGGGCTCAGTGGCGTAGTAACGGGCGGGGGGGGGGGGGCCGGGGGCCGTGCGCTCCGGGTACCAGGAGTCTCAGTCACGAGGGGGAGTGCCACTTAAGGCGGCAATCCCCCCCGGCTTCACTGGTTCGTAAGTGGCAAAGAATGTGTAGTAGACGCATGAGGTCACGACTCTTCCATCACGAACGTGTATGGTGCAGAGTCGCAAAACTGGCTTGGCTCGCGCAAAGTCATCGCGCACCGGCGGAAAAAACAAGCGCGGAAAGTGCGGGAGCACTCGAGAAAGAGCTGTGCCCGGGCACGCCGAGCCCACGCCACCTAGTCTACGCCAAACCCAGCGCAACACGACGCTGGCTTGCGCCGACCACGGCCGGACAGCGCCGAGACAGCAAGAGAAGGCGCCAGACGAAGAAGAAAGAAATCACACGAAGGTCTTACACGAAGGGAGTCGCGGGGAGGGGGTAAACGTGTTGGGTAAACTCTCAACGTGTCGTCTCCCTCACCCCGGACTCGCACCCATGGCTGTCCACCCGTGCACGGCACCGCACCACGCGCCGAGGGGGAAGTGCCGAGAGGAGGTGCTGGCGAAAGGCTTCTGCTCAGCAAGCTCCCTCGCTCTCTGACCCCGCCGTAAGTTCTAGAAGCGCGTCGCTCGCCGTCGGGAGGCGGTCACAATGTAGTGTTCTGGCAAGTGAATTCGTAATGTTGTGACGGCGACGGCGTTTCCCTGTTGCCACAGCGTGCCATGACTGGAGACCGTCGAGCTTCCGGAAATCTGCGTGGACGGACTGGCTTCAGCGCCGCAGTGTACCGTATGCCAACGATTGTTTGATTGCATTACTTTCCATTTTAAGGCGTGCGGTTTAGAGGCTCGTTTTAGCGACAACATCTTACCGAATTGCCTCGAAACTCTGTTTAGAGAAAATGGCGGCCGCCGGCATGCTGTTGCTTGCCGAATCGTTAGCGGTGAACCCTTGGCGGTGCACGCTCGAGCTTGATATTATATCATATTTTTCCCGGAGCGATACCGAGGGTGACCACAAGGTCTGTTTGGAAGCCTAGCTTGCCGCCGCGTACAGACCGCATTTCTCTAAACTGAGCCTTCACGTTCTCTAAACCAGAGGTGTGCAAAGGGGGGGCCGACACTTTGCAGAAGCCAAGTGTCGGCGAAAGAACTTATGAAGAAATCGAATGTTCAACTTTCGTGACACAAATGCTCAATATAAAAAAAAAAAACTTCATGTGTCCTCATTTTGTGTACATAGTTAAATAAAAAAACACTGTTTGCTGGCTAACCCTGTATTTATTATTTCATTATCGCTGCGTGACCTCGCGTCGCGGTTATGGCTTTTAGCTTTGCGGTCTCGGGGAGCGGGGGGGGGGGGGGGGGGGGGGGGGTTGACAAAAGATTTAAGGGCCCCGGGTGCCAGATGGTCTAGCTACGCCACTGGGTGGGCTGCAATAACTTGGTTGGAGCTTGTCCGGTTGAATCCAACTGGCTACTCGCAGGCCATCACCTTGCCTCCTCGAGAGAACGAGGACGAAGACCGTGGGGTGTTTTGATTGAGTTTCCACAGCGAAGTATATATGAGTAGTTTAATGTAGTCTATGCAGGTAAGCTCTCGGCATTTGAAAGCTCCATCTTGAGTGGTGGAATGTAGACTTTTTCATACCTTTCACATACCTTGGGGCTTGCACTGATAACCTAATTGCACCACCTGCACCGGGAATTAAAATCGGTCCTCTTGTCGTAAACGAAGTGGTCGTGAGCTTAAACGTGACGTTGAGTCTGATACGAATCTCTCGCGATTCCAGCTCGAAGTCGACTGACTTCATAAATAAGGATTCTTGGGGAAAATGCGAAGCTCGATGACATTGCAGCCACACTTGCGCTGCAGCTTCGTGTGCTCATGGCACACTTTCTGATATTGGTCTTATGCTTTTTAAAATTATTTATCCATCCGACTACCACGCCGTGGTAGCCAGACAACCGTAGATTTTCGGAAATTGCAGCACGGTAAAAAGGAGCTCTCGGAACTACCTCATGCACTACGTCCGTTTTTAAGCCTTTTCGCCCATACCCTTGGTGGTGGCATACCCTGTGTCAGCGGGCAATCCAAAAATGCACCAGGTCGAGGGTACGTCAGTTACTGGCTGGTTTGAGGTTATGCGAAAAAGGTCTATAATCGGCTCCAAATCACGTGGCCGCTTGTTCTGGCTGGGAGTTGAGCGAAAGAACGCTGCTCGTTTTTCTTTCATTTCATCTTGTTTCGACTACCATTGCACCAATAAAAAAGCTAACTCGCGTTTCCTATGTCATAGACGTCAGGTATTCATTATAAAGTTCAAAACTCGCTGCACCGCCCCTTTCAGGTGAAGCAGAAGGGGAAAGAAGTAGGGAGTGTTGTGCACTAACCTTTAACTTCGACCGAGTTGAGGGAGGAACGAAGTGAGAGGCTTGTCAGCGGGATCGACGAGCGGTTTCCGCTTCGGACGCAGGACATTGTGGGCGGGTGACACATGTAGCCCTCGGGGCAGCAATGGCGGAGGTCAGAGCAGCACACAGCGTGGTTGAAAGGACAGCAGCCGTAGTTGTGGTCGGAGATCTTACAACACGTCTGGTCGTCCTTGCACTGGGCCCCGTCCGGACACCTTTGGTTCGGGGCTAGGGAGTCGAGGAAATTGCACCTGTCAGCTACGGACATATTGCGTGCAAATGGGCAGATTTTGGTTTGGGAACACCCAAGCGCAGCGTTTCTATTAATTGGAAAAACCTTTGGTAGTCAAGCAAATATCTTAGACTGTCCTTGTTTGGTAACATATTTAATGGCAGAAACTCTTTCAATAAAATACGATACATTCAAGAGCCAACCTATGGGTCCCCTGTAAAAATTCATAAAGTTCGTGAATACATGCCCAGAATAAATATCCAAGTACACTTTTCCCCCCCGAACAGTGTATGAGCGGAATAACCTTTCAGCTGAGATTGTATGTGCCCTTCCTAACTTGGTTTTACGTCACTGCAAAGCTTACTGTTCAACTAGTCATTGCATTGCTAGAATAACCTCCATTAATATTTTTGGTGCTCGTGTTTGTATTTGTTTTTGTTTGCTTATATTGAAAAGTTGCTGTGAAGTTATCATTTCTCATTTCAGTTCTAGTGTCACCGTGAGAGCTATGTAGGTAATAATGGCGATGTAGATAATTGTATAAATAAATAAAGTCGACACTACTTGGGAGGCCGTTCGTCTTCCACGAAGCAGACGCCACAATTGATAGTTAGTGCACCCGTGCAAATAGGGTTCTGGAATAAGGTCAGTAGAATCTGTAGCTCTCGGACAACCTTAGGTTCGGTGCAACACAAAGAAAAACAATATTTATTATAAAGAAATTTAATTTTTGAAAATAGGCAAACTAGGCAATAAACGACAAATATTTTCAATTGCGAAATCTTTCGTTTTCGATCGTGTAAGTGTACGACAGGTGTAAATGACGCAGTAAGTGCTGGACTTTTCGGTAAGTGAGGTGAGATCTGCGTCCAAAGTGAATGGTATCATTTTTCGGAAAAGTATTCAGACACGCAAGCCCAGGTAAAGGATCTGTTCTCACCAAGGAGTTTTGTAATTTGGGAGGGCAATGGAGACAATGTCACGAAAAAACTTCCGGAAATAAAAACAGAGCCCTCAAAATCTGTAGATATTTCATTTTTTAAGAACCTAGATTATTTTTTTAATCTATCCTGATTCTGGGATCTGGGCCATATTAACGGCCAGTGTCGCTAGTATTGTAGAAATAATTCGAGCAAACTTTCCTTTTATGACGACGAAAATAATTGTCCTCCTTTCGCTAGCAGGTTGGGGGAGCGTTATATTGAAGCGGGTGGAAATGGTAGCCGAATGTAGAACTACAAATATATACAAATGTGCAGATTTATGACTGTAAACCTAGCACGAAATGTGGGCTATCGCGCTGGGGACGGAAAAGCGACTGCCTTGAAGCAACGTGTAACCAAATTTGGTGTAACCGTTGCTTTTATACAACATGCACGTTCGTGGACGTTTCGACCCATAACGCACAATGACAGCAGAAAATGTTCTGGAACTGTTCAGAATAGCAAAGATGATTAGTCAAAGAAAGAACAGAGACGAGAGGTGCTTGAACGCCGTTCCTCCATGGGGCAACCGCGTGCCTTGCCAACGGCGCAACGCACGCTAGAATTGTGTTTCTCTTTATCGTTCACTGCAATATATACCACGAGACATGGCGACTCTAAAACAAAATTAAGATAGAACCTTTCCGAAATTCAGACTGGCCACTTTGATCACTATCATCATCTGTGGAACGGCATCTATGCCATACCAATGGCGGCCTTCTAGTGACTGATAAAGGAAGACGTTGAAGATGCTCCTAAGCGAATGTTGCGAGGCCTGTACATTTGGGGGGTCAGTACGACGCGATGTAGGTCGCGTCGTACGGGTCAGTACGACGGGTCAATACTGACGGGTCAATACTGACGGGTCAGTACGACGCGACGACGGGACGAACACAAGAGCTACGTAAGCGTTTATTTCTAATAACTCAGATTCAGTCAATCTGTGGGCGGTACACAATCGGCTTTGAAGCACTTTGGTGTATAGAAGTTTCTCGAGGCATCTGAGTGGGTTGTAGCTTTGTTCAGAATCCGGGTTCTTGGTCACCATCGAACTGAAAGTGATTGAGAAAGAACTCACACTGAACAATTCCTCGCGTGCCGTTGACTTGCGAAAGTGATGGTGCCGATACAAGTTAATTTCCGCCATTGATATGGCAAAACCTAAACTGCTTTACAAACCACCAGATGCCACTGAATTTCGGAAAAGGTCTATTGCTGAACTCGGCGGAGTAAAGATTAACAGCAAAGTTCACCCTGCGACAATTCACTACAACACGCCGCTGCGTAATCGTTTGAAACCTAATTCCATGCCACAAACCATCGATGGACGCCGCCAAAGCCAATAAATAATTCCAAGGTGACACTTACGTGAGTGACTTCATCCAGTATGCTAATGACGTACTCGCAAACGCTGAGAACCCGAGTGCACTACCAACGCATAAAAATATCAGCAAATAGGGTGTTCACAAAATACGTCAGAATGGTTCGAACGTGGTTCCAACTTCCAACCGCTGGAGTCACTTGGAATTCAGAATCATTTAGACTGCAGGGAATGTTCACTGGCTGCTATTACTGTGTGCGCGATTGCTGAGCGCGTGGTGATGGCAGGCTTCCACAGGTCTTTTGCAACGTGCGTTCCAGACCATCAAGATCGCCGATCTTGGCAGCCGATTAACGTCAGCTCGTTCTGAGCATGCGCTCTAAACAGCGACCTGAAATATGACGTCCAGTGAATACCCCCTATATGGCTGGTGCCCCGCTCCGGCCATTCGCCCGTGCCAGCAGTGGCAGACGCCGGGTGACCAAAATCTAGCTCGCCTAGATCGGCGGCGAACAGCCTGAGGCCCTAGCCCACCCTGAGTTTCCGAGACCTGCATGCGTAGCTGCGATCATACAAATCGTTTCTTGTTTCTTGAAAACGTTTTCGCCATTTATGAGGAAAAGGTTACAAATAAATTGCGGGTGAATCCCCCTTAAGCCGGGGTCACTCAGCTAGTACATCATACAAAAGCAGTCTGCAAACTCGAGTCACCGTAATAATCCTGGTTCGAATGCCGCGGTGCCAAGTTTCTGCTTGAACTCATGGCCATGCGGCTTTCGAAGCAGGGATCTCGCGGTGACCCGCGTTCCAAACTCTATGCAGATTGTCTTTTGTATAATCAGAGGGGGGGATCCATGGCCGAGTGGGCTATACTTCGTCTCACCTTAGCATGGACTAACTGCGACGGCTGTGCAAGCGCGAGCGGCTAGCCTTGACTGCCTTGACTGGAGCACTCGCTCCACGAACGCTCGTGCAGCCGCCGAGGCTTCATCCAAAGCATTTTGCTCGCGCTTCTAGCATGCGCGGCTAACAATAGTCCATACTAAGGTGAGACGAAGTTTTTTTTTTTTTTTTTTTTATAGCGCACAACAGCTCGGAGCACGTGGAGCGAAAGCTCGCGCTGCAGAACCCAGGGATCCTGGGTTCAATCCCCACCCCCTGCAGGCCTTTAGGTGAGGACACGGCGGGGCTGAATGCGCGGCGCGAGGAATCAGATAGCGTTCGTTCGACGGGCATCCGAAAGGCTGCATCATTCCGCGGCCACCGTGCCCGCGGCCGACAGTGTCGCCGGCGGCCAAACGGCAAAACTGTGTGAGAGCGAAAACAATTATCTCGTTGCCATGACACCCCGGTACACCGTGGTCTTTCTGCACGTGCGACAACCTCGCTGGAGCTCTGCGCGCGTTAAGCATGAACCTAGTTAGCCTTCTCGAAAATATGACGTTCGGCGCTGCTAATGGACCCTTTTCACATACCGACGGCACCAGGCGGTGGCTGCACGAACTAAAAATCGAGGAAGTGACATACCTGCGCTACAAATCGATAATGGGAGCTACGCTACCAGTTTCTTCGCTCTTCCAGCAGCGGCGCGTGCCCAACGCGACTCTAAAAAGGGGGATCTGTGGCGTCCACCCAAACGTCATGTTTTTCTTTCCGTTCATTTTCTTTTTTTGTGTAACACAATTATATATATGTTGCAATTTGTTGTTCTACTCGCTGATCCACAGCCTCCTTCCAAATTTCCTCGATTTCTAGTGCCGACTTCCGCCGCTTGGCATCGAGTGCTCGCGCGTGCGCAGAACGCTTCTCGGAAAAGGTCCATTACAGAACGCGGTAGTCCCATATCGACGACTACTTCGAGAGACGTTCTCGTTTTGTCTACTCGTTTTGAATAAAATGTTTTCTTAAAGATTCAATGCTTCGCGCACAATTTTTTGTCGTTTTCTTTCGTTTTTGGATAATTCGCAAACCCGCATAATTCGAATATTTTTCGCCGTCCGACCAACTTCGAATTAACGAGGTTCTACTGTATTTTGATTAGTGCGAAGGAACTTGCGGGGTATTTTTGGGAACGCCAATTCTGTCATTCTGCCAGGGTTAAAAAATCTTAATTAACCGGCGCGACCTTCATCAACTATCCTTAAGGTCGATGCTATCTGAAACCAAGTTGAGCATTTTGCAACGCCTGAAAAATATTGCCCAGGGCACAGCTTCTTTTACAAGAACTCAGACCTTTCCACCAATCTTACACTTTCGCCAGTAATATCAAAAACAAACTAATCTTGAATAGCATGTATTAGAGTGGAACACTCTAACGCTAAAGAGCAAAACTTCATGCGTCTTCGCGTCAAAAAAAGAAATTGGAAGTATCCTGAGAAATGAACGGAATGCCGGCTTAGTCCTTTCTTCACGTTGGGTGATTGGAAGTCGGAAATTAATAATATTAAAGAGTCACTATCAGTTGCTGAGTGTCTCTGCCCCGGAAGTGCTGAGAAACCGATACTCAAGAAACTTAACGCTACCAACATGGTCGCGCACACAGTGCAGCCATATTACCAAAAAGTTTCGCATATCGTCTATTGAGAAACGGAAACCAGTATGCTTGCTCGTTTGGCTTAAAGAAAAAGTGCCACCACGTTGGTGGGCGTTGGCATTTTAATTCTTGTTATCACATCAGGTAAGAGCTTAAAATAGTCCTATCAAGACATCAAAGTTGAATATGTACCTGGCAAAACTGCAAGTTTACACAAAGCAGAAAGCGTGAGGTCCCTTCTCTATAAAATTTACTGAACGTCGGGGGTGGGCTATCTGTCCCCCTCAATCTTTCGACTGTACCCGTCGGCGCTACATTTTGTCAGCGTTATCTGACCTTCGCTAAAAAAAAATCATTTTTCCGCGTACCAACTATGGCCGCACATTGCAAAGCAGCAGGCTCCAATGTTGCCCCGCCCTGTTGGTCAAAGCGTGTCGCCATCTATATAGTAACTGCACATCCTCCGATGTTTAGTTAGTCTATCTCCACCCTGAATGCAGCCCTGGTATCTGAGCATGTAATGTTATCCTAAAAGAAGCACACCGTTAACATTAATATTTCGCTTAATGGGAGCCACCCCACCGAATGAAGCAGTGTCCAGCGAAGGTTAGATAATGGTTTCATGGTCCCTTTGAAGCCCATGCTTGTAGGAGATCGCGGTACGTACGCGTTGCGTCGTTCACGACCGGCAACAGTGGTCTCCGTGCCGGAAACTTCCTCAAGGCCGCTGCGAAGATGTCTCCCTTGCGGCAAGAAGTCGCGGACGTGTCGCACTCGTATCCGCTGGGGCAGCAGTGCACGTCGTCGGAGCAGCAAGTGGCGTCCTCGTAGGGGCAGCAGCCGTAGCTCCCGCCCTGTATCTGGCAGCACGTCTGACCGTCGGGGCAACTCCCTCCGTCGGGGCACTGCACGTCCGACACTGCGGTGAACAAATTCGACGAGGATTTTTGTCAAAAAAAAAAACAGGGTTCTTCTTGTGGTCCTCGCCCACGGTTTGTATGCTTGCTTGATGAAGCTACTGTCGAGTTTTGTTTGTTTTCTCAATGAACGTAAAGCGGTAGAATATTAATTTATTTATTAGTTGAAAAAAAAAAATCATTGGGCTCTCTAATAATGAGGTGATCAAGGAAGCAATATGTGAAACAATAAACATATCCTAAATATTGCTCTATAAGAGGCATCAATACAATAAAGACGTAGAGGTTTAAAACACATTCAAAGTATTTCAAATAACTCGTTTTGTAGATAGAATTGTACTAACTTAATCAGACACAAATTAAGAAAACATGGTACGACATGATCCCGCCTTCCTCTACAATTGTTTCCCCACAAAGCTTTTTTTCGGACTTTTGGTAGAGCGAACATTTTCGTCCAAATAACGTTTAAAACAATATAAATTTCTCGTCTTGTTCTTTGTCGTCGCAACGCATAAACATAGGCTGCCTCAACATTGCCCCCTGTGTCTCAAGATGAAGAGTTTTTATGATCCAACCAGTTCACATCAAGCGCGATAAGTGCAAGCTCCGACACCAAGGCTGCAAATGCGGGCATCGTGCATTAAAAGGGGAGATGCAACAACTTTCACTTCGAAAAAAAACGCAGTTCTTATTTTTACCTTGTTTATCTTACAAAAAAAAAAAGATAAAGAAACCGCCCCATTCTTTTGAAACATTGTGATTCCGTTGCACGATAGCAAGCAAAGAACGGAAATATTTCGCGATGTGCTGCCGCGGGGTGGAGGCCATGAGAACTATACCGTGGCACACACCTGGTGCATTGTAATAAGTTGGCAAGATGTGCCATTATGTGTTCAACATAATGCTATATTTTATAAACATTGTCGCTTTAACATGAAGAAATGCGTCAAAAGTCTCATATCCTCGCCAAAGTTGTAGTATTTTCAGTTTTAGTGGCGCCATCTGTCCGAGGTGAAAAAAAAAAAAACCACACCTTCCTTGAGCCCCATCCACGGCCTCACCCCAGTGCTACTATAGTCGGTGACGGGCTAAGAGTTTATTAGAAACTCCTGCTACCCCTTTCCACTTAAGTGAAGCGAACGCAGGAGAGGAGGTTGCCCCCTCCCCAGCGTTTGCTCTGCGAAAGTGGAAAGAGGTGGGAGGAGTTTCCCCTGAACTCTTAATCAGTCACGGCGACTTCCGACCTTCTTACGGCGAGCAAGCAACTCGCCCTCCCACCCCCTCCCCTCCCCCCACCCCCCCCCCCCCCCCCCCCCCGTCACACAAAAAAAAATAAGAAAAAAAAACAAGCAGCGTTTACTTGCTCAACTTGCAGCCAGAACAACCGGCCATATGTCTGGAGCCGTTTCTCTGCCGCCAATGTTTAATACAATTACGCGCTGGGGACTGGCACAGAAACAGGACACGCGTTGAGTTCCACGCATTATCAAGCTTCGACTATTCCAATCATCGCAACGATTGGGCACAAGCCGCTACCCAAATGCATGACGAGGCATTAATTGGTACGAGCTATCTAAAGGAGTAGTTTGCTCCCACAATACATTCGATGATGCACTTCACAGCAGTGTTGCGGAGTTGCCACTCCGGAGTTGGAATGATTCCGGAATCATTCCGCATTTTTGAGACCCGGAATCGAATGGGAATGGAATGGCGGGAACGTCGAGGGGAATGGAATGGGAATGGAATTAGATGCCTTTTTCCCGAGATGGAATGGGAATGGAATGGGCCCGGTTCTTTATTAATTTTTAATTTGTGTGTGTGTGTGAGTTGGGGGGGGGAGGGTTACGTTCAGCTAAACCGAGCCAGTCAGCGATTCAGTTGCTCAGCAATAAAATGAGCGGGAAACTGCTAGCCAGCGTGGAGCCATAACAGACTTAAGGCCCGTTCACACTCTTGCGACCTCTTAAACCTGGGTTCCTTAAAACTTCTTAAACCAGAGGACACACTGGCGTCATCTATTGGGTAGCAGTGTAAACTCGGCGGTCCGGCATATTTTTTTATTTCTCTCGCGCATTATCCTTTCTTTCTTGGCTCGAAAAACTTTTGTCAATGTTATAAACGAGCCTTTCTATGGGTATTACGCACATTTGACCTTGGAAATCCCGCAAAACCTTCACTCTTGTGAAATGCAGTTCCAGGGTCACCGCATAGATGGCGCCACAGTTCCAGTGTGTTCCCTCGTTCTAAAACAATTTAAGAAGTTTTAAGAGATCTCGTCTCTCTCAGTCTTACTCGGTCGCAAGAGTGTGAACGGGCCTTAATACGCAAAAAAATGGAATACAAAAAAAAACAAGCGTCAAAGCAAAGATCAGAGGGGGGAGGGGGGGGGGGGGGGGGTGGCGGTGGCGGTGGCGCCGTTCACGGAAGCGGAGGCGACGGGCTTCACTGGTGTTACATGAGAGTGAAGCAAAAAACCAAGCACCAAGCAAAAGATACGAAGGAAGCGGCAAAGAAAGAAACCGCCATGCACGGCTCCTCATCATCCTTCTTGACTCCTTTTTTTTTTTTGCGACGGCATGGAGAATGCACGCGCGTGCACAGGCCGATATCTGGGAGCGGAGGGCGAATCATCACTCACAGAGGTCTGATAACTCGTTCACTCGCACGCCGCCGAAAGATGATCAGTTGTTGTTTTCTTGTAGTTCGAGGAGCGTTGTTTAGCAGGTGGCCAACCCTGTTGCCTTCCACGTTCATCCGCGCGCACTCCTTTGAAGTGGGAAATCTGGGTTTGCTTCGGCATTAAAACAAAGCGAGATTCACTTCTCTCTTCTCCTCTTGCGCTTTGCTCCGACGCTTGTTTTTTATACTGCATTTTTACGTGTAAGTCCACCTTCTAGTTGGTCTTTGTTCCGATGCTAGTTTTCATGTGTTATATATTTTACATTCAAGTGGGTTAGGGTTACAAGCAAGCTAGCGGATGCCGGCTCATTTCCTTTGACTTTAGTCCCTGCATACCTTGTTTCACCTTGCGATGGACTGCTGCGGACCCTACGAGTTACCCCAGGCAATCCAGCACCGTGAGCTTAGTAAAATCAGTGCTTTTTTGTAGCATTTAGCATTTTTTGCAATTGTCTATGCGTTTGATAATGTCAGCTTTATGCTGCTTATCCCGGCAACATTCACAATGTAGCTGTCAAGCGTCACTTTTTAAGTTTAGGAATTAGAGGAATGGAATGGAACGATTCAGCCATTCCAGGAGTGGGATTGGGCCCAGTGTCCCCACTCCTAGGAGTTAAAAGGAATTGAATTATCGAAAACTCTAATTCCCGGAATGGAATGGGAATGGAAGGGGGGTGCCCATTCCGCAACACTGCTTCGCAGTATCACGCACCTAATCCCTCTACACTGTGCGGTCGCTCGCGTTTTGGGAAGCCTCGGCAAAAATGTAGATCCGGACCCTCGGATGTTCGCATCCGATCCATATCCGCAGCCCCTGGCATCCGCATCCGATCCGCAATCTGCCAGATCTGATTCGTAATTATCCGCATCCGCCAGTTTACTGCGGACATCCGCGGATGATCCATGCGTAATCCGCGGATATGCAGGGCTCTACTCCCCACCTTCCCTACACACACTCCCATATCACGGAGCTACTGGCCGGCTAGCCCCAGAGCCGAAGCCCAACTCGCCCTGGCCGACCACGTGGAGGCTTTTCTAGCAGCTTTTACAAGCGACCTGGACTAAGGTTGCCGTCCAGCGGGGTGCGTGAAGCAAGTTGTAACGCTGTCTCTTAGCCTGCCTTATTTCGTGCCAAGGAAACCTAGCTGGGATTATCGACAGCAGATAAGGAAAGCAAGCGAGGATCGGCGCGGTACACCGGCGTGTACGAGACATCGCAGCGTATCAGCTGCTCCATAGAAACGAACATTTAGTTATCACACGGTAAAACCATACCTGATGTATCGAAATACTATGGATTCATGGAGCGCGATTTGTCCATGTGAAGGCGCTCGCTGCGGTACCCGTCCTTAGGGGTCAGCAAAAGCCGGCAGCGGTCTACGGAGGGGCGCAGTCAAGCGGGTTGCGTGAGGCAAGTTGAAACCCTGTCTCTTCGTTTGCCTTTTTAGGTACTCATTCTTGCTTTTCTCTGTATGCCACCTCCCTGGATTGCTTCTTTATTCAAAATGCCTCTTGTTGACTGTTTAACTTGTATGAAGTATATATTTGCGGATAGCTCAACCAAGTCTGAAGTGTGTTGACTGTAAGGCTAGTTATAATGTATGCAAGAGTGCCGGGGTAATGGAGACTATTGTTAAGACAAGGACTATAGAGGATTTGGCTGCTTGGCAGTGTGAAACCTGCAGGCTTCATGAAACTAGACAGTTCACATCTTCAACCAGGGGCTTTAAGGAAGATAGTCAACCTAGTAACACAGATGTAACAGCGGAAGAATCGATTGTTGCAGTTTTGATAAAACACATCCTTGATGTGAGCAAATAACTAATTGAAGTTTTAGACCGAACGAATAACATCGAGAAGACCATCGATGAGCAGTCTCGGGAACATGACGCCGTAATAATGAAGCTCGCTATTAAGGAGAAAACTGAAAGACATAGAGCACTCGTTGGAAGTGAAAGGAAAAGAGTACCATGAACTTCTGGAGAAGGTAAATGTTCAAGACAAAGAACTCAAAAAGACTAAAAAACAGGACCACTGAGCTGGAACAGGCGGTTGCTAAGAAGGACTTGTAGATCCAGGAGCTCAAGACCGCGGTAGGTTCTACTGAACAGTACTAAAAAAATAAAGTAGAAATTCTCGGAATCTCCCAAAAAGTTCACGAGAACCCTGTGGGAATCATCCAGCAGCTTTCTGCTAAGCTGCACGTACCAGTCCCGTCACGCAACAATATAAAAGCAATACATAGATTGAGCCCAAGGAAGGGTAAAATCCCGCCCATCATTGTCCGATTCAAGGAGAGAGCGGTAGTCCTCTCAGTCTTCAAACGAAAAGCTCTGGCGATTGAATGGGTATTCTTTAGCGAAAACTCGACAAAGTTACTTTGACAACTATTGTGGAAAATGAAGTTGTGCGCAAAGGAGAAGGGCTATAAATTTGTGTGGATTACTAACGGAAAAATTCTGGCTCGAGAAAACAGAGGTGCGCTTGCGATCAAAATGGTGAGAAAAACAAGAAAAAAAAAACTCTTTCGGGTACAAATTGCCAGCCACAGCGGACGTCAGGGATTGTTTGAAACATATGATTTCGCTAAATAATTAATTAAGTTTCATATTTACCTTTTTAGTTTGCGAAATAAACATATGGTTTCTTTAAACATATTCTGAGCGTCATCATAAACTCTTAAATTAGTAAATATTCGAAGAACTGAAAGCACGTTTGAGCTCGGGAGTGCGAAAACGTTCTCTTTCTTGCAGCAGGCACAAAGTTGGCGAGGATGGTACTTAACTTGATGCATTAGTTGAAAAGATTCGAGTATCTCTAACTGATGCTTTTCCACGGCGCTTAGGTATGCTAGTGCGAAATCACTCTTTTAGGGTACTCTCCGCTGTATGCGCAAGTTGTATACAAAGGTGTACTGAAGACAGAACACGGCATGCATTTGGACGCTGAGCATGCGAAGTAGCTGCGCCATTCCTAAGTTGGTTGTTGCGCATGCCCACTGCTCATATTTCCCTACGTTCCGTTGATTGTTTTCGTTATCGGATTGTTTTTAAAACAAACATATTTTGCGCGATGTGTTCATCTACCCCAGTGGTTCTCAACCACTTATGTTTCGCGGACCTCTTCTAGATCGGCGGATCGGCGGAGATGATGGAGGGCCCCATTCGTGGTGAGGGGAAGCAAAAGTTATTGGTTGATTTACAGTGATTTAGTAAATTGATATAACTAAAGGCTAGTGTGAAGTAAACATCTCTTTTTGACATATACTCGAGAAAACTCACCCCAAAATTGGAACGTTTATTCGCAATCTTAAAAAAAAAAAGAAAAAAAAAAAAAAACTTTTATTGTTGGGAGGCAGGGCTTCGTGGACCATTAGGATGCCTTCGCGGACCCCCATTTGAGAGCCACTGATCTACCCTATAAGCTCTAGAAAGTGCACTCTCGTGTAGGCTATTTGTCTTGAAGTAGTACAAACGTATCATTCAATAATTTTCATAAAACATTTCGGCTCATTCTATAAATATGAAATACTGATTAGATCACCATCATCATTATCAAATATGAAATACGAAACTATTAGGTCTCAAACCGAACAATAATGCCTATGTGTGTGGGAAGTTTTCTGATCAACTAGGTATGAGGTTTCAAATGTGTTCCTTGAAGTATCGTTATTACCCATCTTTCCGTACAAATTAAAAAAAAAACGTGATTGTGATAGATGCTCAGTTTTCAGGTGTGAGCTTCGATTATTTTAGGTCAGCAAAAACTGCACCATTGCATATCTTCTTTCGCAAACAGTGCACGTAGTCGTTCGCAGTGAACGCCGTTCTCAAAATGGCAACACATGAAGTGCTGACCCTTCGCGGAGCAACTCTCCTTGGCCGCACACTCGGTTTCACGGTATGGGCACTGCACGGTTCGGCCTGCAGCGGCCCAAGATACCTTCGTGTCGACCTGTGGCGTGTCACCTCTCTTTCTTCTCTTGGGCTTAATATGCTGGGCTTCGATGATACCGTCGATGGCAGGGGATATTGGTCCCTGGAGTTACTGAGGTCGTACCCGACGAAACACACCTTTGGAGTCAGCCTTTCAATAATAGCCCATGAAAAGATATCACGTTTTTGGTGCTGTTGTGTCTGCTTTCATCGACGAAAATGAGGGTACGATGATAATGCAATTAATGCGTGTTTAACACCGTCAAAGTGCCAACATTGACGGTGTTAAACACGCGATGACTACAAGCTTCCACCGTGGTCTTTACACACAATACCTAGAGTCGCTGACGGAAACTCATCACGTGGCGAGAGCATCTTCTATTGCTCCGCAGCCAACGAGATTTCGCCGCCCATACGCACGAAAAAAAACAAATCACGAAGCAAGCCTCGTGGAAATAATCACCCTGCGTATCTTATGCTCTCATTGACTTTACCCATCTTGTCGTTCGAAACTATTATTAAGTAGTCAGGATTACAACCATCCCCCTTTCCCCGTCCCGAGTGCATGGCTTTCCTGAAAAAGAACTGTCATGTGTCTATTCAGAGAGCAAGTCGTCTGTTTCTTGCGCAGAAGTTGCGGTGAAGTCAGAACGACGCCGAGCTCTGATTGGCTGATTGAAAACAATAGTGAGTAGACCTCAAGGCATCTAGCATTGAGGTCTACCCACTATTTTTTTTAATTAAGGCCAATCAATGCTCGGCGTCGCTCTGCCATCAAAACAACTGCTGCGCAAAATGCAGACGACTTGCTCTCCGCATTCCGTCAATAAATACTTATCCCCACTCACTCGACGAGAAAAATTCTGGTCATGAGATGTCGCGGTAGGAATCATGAGATGGCATCAGCCGAACCCATAACTGTGTACATTACATGCTCCCAACTAGGCTCCCTGAGGTTCGCTTGCACACTAACATCAACGTTGTGTCTCCCTGTCTTTTTTTTCTACCAATGAAAACTGTTTCCTTTTTCTACCCAAGTCTCGGGTTGAATTCGTCATGTTCAATTTCCACCAGATCGTGTGCGCGCTGTCTCTACTTGCATTACGAATGCTGCCCTTGACAGAACGCAGGCTAATCTTCGTAAGGCAGGCTCTTTTCGTTGAAGCTGTGCACTAGAAATGTGATCAAAGTTATTTCTCAGTGCTCCGCTGAACCACGCCTCACTCCCTTTCAGGACGTGAAGCGCTGAAATTTCGTTTTGCTAGTTTGTGGTGCTGACAGTGCGCATGGGAAACGGGTCGTTGTGTTACAACTAAAAAGGCCTGGTGTAGTAAAGCCAGCAACGTCGGTGCAAACAAAGCATTAAAACAAAACATTTCAACTTGCAGCCGAGTACGTAATTCAAAAAAACCTCTGCAAATGTTTAGTTGGTTTTATATTCCCAAAAACGTTTTGATAGACTCAGAGTTTAAAGCGTATAAGTATACAGTTCAGAAAATCTCAAAACACCGTTCCACCTTACGTCCGACCGCAGCGGATGACACAAGCCATCGAAGTCAACCCAAGGCCGTGGGAGAGTTAGTTGACCTAGGAGAGAGTGACGGGCAGAGAGCGTATCATGTACTACGTTCACAGAGCTGAATTGGCTGGCATGGTGGTAGTGTCCGCTGCGGTCGCACGTAAGGTGAAATCGGGCAAAGTTAGTGCAACTAAAACACCTATTTACTTGCGATCGATTGCTAAGATCAGTATTTTACGTTGGTCTGTAACAAATATTAATTATATGTAGCTTACGAAATTTAAAAAAAAAACCGAGAGTAGTTTGATCAATACGTGGCATGATTAAATTGGCTAGAGTCACTGACTGCTTAAAGGTTTTTTTTTAGCGTCTCAGCCAATGAATTTGTGGCATTACACAATAAGAACTCTGACGAACAAGTCATGAAACAAAAAGCACTAACAAGATAAGCGACCCGTTTCAAAAGATGTCAGGGACTATAGTGATTCGTATTTTCTGCAACGTCACCATAAATAAATATTTGAAAGCTTTTCCTTCTTCGAGCTGCCTGTTCTTGTCCTCTTTTTGGCGCACCTTTGCAACTCGCCAGAACGAACATACAAAGGGCAACTTAAACTACCTTTAAATCATACGCCATAACGATTATGACTTGTTGACCAGATAATATTAGATATGCTACTGGGAGCGTCGGAATCCAATGTTTTGCATATTTTGAGAGAAATACCGAGTTAAAATATAGCATTCCCAACTAACTATTGAGTCATCATCTGGACGGTGAGTCAGCAATCAACCGGAAGATCTCACGACGTACCGAGACGAGGCTTCTTCTCCGTTCTGAAGGCTGGTACTTTCTTCAGCATAGGCGACATCTCGCTGAGGCCAATGCAGGCCTGGATTTCCTCGACACAAACGGTTCCTTTCGGGCAGCAAGTCTCGTGGTCTTCGCAGCAGACCGCTTCGGGAGTCGGACAGCAGCCGTAGGACCCGTTTTTCGACTGACAACAGGTCTGCTGGTCGAGGCATGAACTGCCGTCGGGACACGACACCGTATTGCCTGCAGCGAGCGTTGAAAGTGGACGAAAGCAAAGGGAATGTATACGTACAACGAACGGTCGGCCATGATTTTGCTAAAAAAAAAAATGCATTGTCTAAAGTAATCACTTCTTTTGCAGGTCCTTGCAAGAAAGTTGTACTAATTGTGTTGCTGGTATGTTTGGGTAGCGGGATGTTATTTTGCCTCAAGGGGCGTTTCATGTCTCCGTTGTAGAGAACCAGTTTGGCCTCATAGTCTGTGGCCCAATGCCCGTCCAGATCAAAACAGAAAGATATAAGAATTCAACACAATATCCTTGTGTTCTGCAGCGCGTGTTTTCGCACCCACCCCTTTTGGAAAAACTTAATGATGAAATGTCCAATAAAATGCATCATCATGGTACATGATTGGTCAAACGCCCACTATGTCGTGTTTAGTAAGATGTATTATGTTTTCATCAAAGAAAATAAAGTAATGTAAAGCTGACACGTTTGACGGTGTTGGTTTAAGATGCCGATGGCCCTAAGCTCTATCGTGCTTTTCAAACAGACCAGCAAACCTGTCGCTCGCAAATGACTATCTTTGTCCTGATGTCACAGGTAGGAACCATAGAGTTACTATTAGCGGCGAGATGTTTTGGTGGCGCCCTCCTGTGGTTCCCCCTTGTGACGTCATTACCTTGCAAACAACAAGTTCGATGGTGTTTGTTATTAGCATGGTGGAAGCTTGAAATCATTGCGCTCTCAAAGGAACACTGCCAACACCGTCAAAATTAAAGTTCTTTCATTCCTCTTATTTCCGTCGATGATAAATCCCCTTTCCGAAGTCATAGTCAGCGTTCGGTCAATCGTGGAAGGCCGACCACAGCGACGCTTTCGGTCGCGCACGGGGCTAATAATGTATACTAGAGGTTCAGGTGGCGCTACTGTGCTGTTGTAAATTGAAACAAGCAGCAACCAGTCGAAAACTAAGTTCCGGGAATGCATTTCTACGGATAAAAGCGGGTGTATTATTTCTGTGCGCTTACCTGTAAGAGCAAATATTACGAATTATTATAACGTAGTAAATATTTTGGAACATTACTCAATCAGGTAGATTAAAATATTGGCCAGTTACAGTGTTTCTTTTTGTCAAATTCATGTGACTAAAGGGACAGTGAAACGATATTCAATTCGAATGTTTTTTTTTTGTTTTTTTTTTCACTTTACACGAGCTTACTGGCACGCGGGACCCAAGCATACCCTCACGCAACGCCACTGACCAAGGAACTCTCTTGTTGCGGTGTAACTTCAAGGAGAAAAGCGAGAGTTTTGTGTCAATTGCTCCTTCGCAAAACTTGATGACGTAGGGTGGGGGTCGCAGTGTCGGCATAGTACCCCCAGTGACGGTATTTCAACGCGGCTCATAGATCGGACTCGAGCGTTGCGTTAACACTCAATTTAGGCTCGCGATAATCAATAAATAAGGTGCAACCCCACCCTTGGTTGGTGTGAAACTGAACCAACAGATGGCGGTGGGATCGCCTTCCAGGCCTGTACATCAATGCGAGAAATCATGTGTGGTGGCGCTTCGACAGAGTGGGATATTTTTCAATAACCTGAATTTGACATCCCTGGTCCCTTGCTTGTTTTTCTCTCAACGAGCTTTCTTTATAAGGCGCACGGCTGCGCCACTTCTCGTGCAAGGGGGCCAGTTGCCTACGCTTCGAGCTCACGTCTATAGAAAATGCGGGCAGAACAAAACGCGAAAATTGTCCTGAGCCAAATGGCGAGACACATGCACAACAAAACCAGACCAGACGCGTTGAGAAATATAAAATAGCCTGTGCGCCGTTATCGGAATTTCAGAGGCCAATTACACATATTTCATTGTGATCAGATTTATATTGACACAAACGAGGGTGACGAGAGGACGAACAGTGAACTTGAACTGAAAAATAAAGGTTTAATCGGCGAACTTGTGCCAAACAAAAAAAAAGTAAAGAAAGAGCGTCGAGGCAGCAGAAGAGCAGGCGGCGATTCGGCAGCGTAATAGAGGGCGAGAGCGAGACTGACTCGACAAGGTCACTGGCAGCTCCTTATCTACAGTGCGTCACCATCTCGAAAGTTCGGCAAAGAAGGTTCGAGCGTCGCGCAATCGGGGCGAGGATGAACTGGCACTTTCGAGAACAAGAAAGCAGGGCGAAAGTTACGTCTGGGTCCTAAACTCGTCAAACCCAAAATTTGGGCCGAATTCGACGGAGCGCACTGATTGGCCTATCACGACGATGACTTCGCGCTTTTTTCGCCGACGTCCAATCGGCGCTCCGCGAACTTCCGGCCCCAACTTTGCGTTTGATGTGTTTAGGGCCCCTGGTGCACGAATGAAAGCGAATCTTCTAGAAGTCCGTGACCGAGCGTTGCTTTCTGGGCTCTGCGGGCGGCAATATGACGGGCCGGACCTTTTGGCGAGCATGTGTTTGGCTCTTTGGGGATTTCCAGGAAAACGTGATGACGTGATAGACTTGGGTTTCCAAAACTCTAGCTTAAAGAATTAAATACCTCAAAAATAAAAAAATAAACTTTTTTTTTCGGGGTGGTCAGGTGTCTCATTTAGGCAGCCGAGTGTTTATTTTGACCAAAACCACGAGACTGGAAAACACAAAAAATGACACTCAGGTTTAGATGTTGAGTTTGGTAAACCCAAACTAGGACTCGTGCGGGAGTCATAATAAAAAAAGGCCGAGGTTAAAAATTAACTCACAGTGATAAGAATTAATTTTAATACAAATTCAGTGATAAATGCAATGACTGGCCAGGCAAAGATTCGGGGTCTGTGGATAGCTTTTGCACATAGTTTAAGCAATGTACAAGGTGTCACAAAACCAAAAGTTGCAGGGTTTTTTTTTTTTTCCGCAAGAATAAACTAGGCATCGCCGAACGCTCATTCTCCGCCCAAAGGTAGCGCTAGAGGTGACAACCAGATGCCAAAGTTTCAGCCCGAACGGACACCTTATTCAAACATTATTAGTGATTTTCTGAAAAGTTCAATGAGAAAATGGCGGCCTACGAAGTTTTCGAATACATCGGGCTCTATGGCACCAGAAACCGAAAACGGGCAAAAATGGGCTTCATTTTCCCATTGAAACTTTCAGAAAATCACTTATAACTTTTGAATAAGGTCCGTTCGGGATGAAACTTTGGCATCTGGTTGTGACCTAGCGCTACCTTTGGGTGGAGAATGAGCGCTAGGCGATGCGTAGTTTATTTTTGCGGTAAAAAAAAACTGTAATTTGTTTTGTGACATTCTCTACCAGTCTTAATTTGGTGATTTATGCGCGCAACTAGTGGTGTGCAAAAATGAAAACGATGCAAACGGGTAGAGTTTGACGTTGTATAAAATAGAGTGTAAGTACGCACATGGTACGCTGATTAAGAATGAAACAGCCCTACATTTTACACTAGCGCTGAGCGTATCTAAAGTTAGAGTTGCATCAAAACCCTAATGAAAAATCCTGTAAAATTTTATACAGGAAGCTTATAGAAAGTGTTTCCTGTACACGTTTCTACAGGAAGTCCTACAGGAAACAGTCTCCTGTAAAACAAATTACAGGAGATCTTAAAGGAAAGTGTTTCCTGTACAATTTTCTACAGGAAGTTTTACAGGAAGCCGACTCCTGTAAAAAAATGTTTACAGGAAATCTTAAACGAAGGTGTTTCCTGTAAAAGTTTCAACAGGAAGTCCTATAGGAAGCCGATTCTTGTAAAAAATGTTTACAGGGAATCTTAAAGGAAAGCATTTCCTGTAAACGAAGTCTTAAAGGAAGGCGTTTCCTATCTACCTTTTTAACAAGATATGTTATGGGAAAGCATTTCCTATATATTCCTATAAAGGAAGTCGAACGAGAATTTATCTTCTATTTGTGTCTACGGGAATATGATGGGAAGTCGAATCCTGTAAGGTCCTAATACGTGAAGCCAAACCGAGTTCAATTTCCGTCATGCAATGAGAGCTCCTGTAAGAACCCTCACAGGCGCTGCTGGCAAGTGCAGACAAAATTCCCCTGATGCAATGCACGTTTAAAAGTACCGCCAACCATTCTTGAGGAAACGCGCAAGACACGCGCCAGGAGCGGGTGCTCCGCTGCCATTCGCTTTCAAGGGCCGCTCATTTCAGTGCTGCGCCGACAACTGCTCCCAAGGACCGCGCGAGACACGGGCCTCGTGCACTGTCGCATTTGACGCTACTTGCAAGACAAATGCAAACACATCGAAGGACTAGCGGTTGTACTGCGCTGGCTCTATTGCTCGTCTACAGCTGAGAGACAAGTCTACAGTTGAGGCAGACTAAATTCGGGCAGTATAAACACACACAAAAACACAAATAAAGAATGCACGCAAAGGTATCACTGACGAGCTGTCAGTCTCTCGGTGCTTTCGAAGTAAGCACGAGCGATTGTAAGCCTGCTTTTGTTGTTTGTTGCAATTTTTGCAAGGCTTGTAAGCCAGGCGCAACGGCAACACCTTGCCACAGATCCGATGCAGAGGCAATTCATCTACACATATGGAAATCTCTCACTGATACAGGTTCCGAATGTTAAGTGGGTGCTGTATATGGGCCACATTTATACGGGTCCTGTATAAATGTATGTGTCCCGTACATTTATATGGGTTCTGTATGAATGTACGGGTCCCGTACATTTATACTGTTCCTGTATAAATGTATGGGACCCATATCCAATAGGCTAGTAAGAATATTTATACAGGACCCATAAGAAAGGTTATACAGGATTTTTCAATAGGGAAGCTAGTGCTTGTACACATATACTGCTCAGGCCGTTATGTTTGAATGCTCATTGTACTTTATTACCCTCAGATTTGGTGTAAGTTGTCTCCTGATTGCTTACAACAGAAAGAAGGAAACATTCTAACTCTGGGTTGATAGGAAAACTCCACCTGCTGACAGCTAGCAATCATCTCGGCGCCGATTATGAGTATTCACTGCATGCCGACATTCGCGTGCTTAAAACGAGTTTTTCCCACGTGATTTCATACACTCCCAATTGTTCATGACAAACAAAAATGTTTACTCAGGCAAGCGGTAACATGTGAAGCTTAGAATATTTTGTATTGATTGTGGCACACGTGGCAAGTTGCTTAGTTGTTTTTTTGTTTTTTTTACAATCCGCGAAATAGAATGCTCTTGGGTTACCTTGGTCTCTAATGCATGTAGCACACAAAAAAGCACGAACTGAATCGCAGTGGAAAACAAAAGCAATAAAACAATAATGATAAACAAGCGTGTAATCACGCGAAAACTGAGGGCATTGCACATACAGAAGGTAAGCCTTGTTTCACTAAATACATTACCAGTAAAGTATTTGGTTT
The DNA here is from genome assembly GCA_013358835.2 of Ixodes persulcatus. Classification (NCBI taxonomy): domain Eukaryota; kingdom Metazoa; phylum Arthropoda; class Arachnida; order Ixodida; family Ixodidae; genus Ixodes; species Ixodes persulcatus. The sequence goes on along the minus strand of JABSTQ010002459.1, from coordinate 81,587 downwards.
TATCCTGCGAGCGAAGCGGAACATACAAGTGCGAGCATACTGGACTGAACTACACTTTCAGTGAACAAGCGCACCATCCAAAGCATCGAATTCGGTTTTATAGCTTTTGGTGGGCTCAAACCTTTGAAAACACAATTATAATCAAATCTATTATTTCAATTATTTTTATTAAGTGCACCTATGTGTGTGTGTGTTTTTTTTTTTTTTTTTTTTTGTCTTTTGCGTTCACATGCCATTTTCTTAGTTATATAATATTTTTTCCAGAAGTCCGATAACTATAGTCTGTTTCATCATAAGTAAGAGCCACATAATCAAAGATGTAGACAAAAAAAAAAGAACGCGAGCATGCGAACACACATTACAAATGCAATGTAACGGCGCATTCAAAATTAGTCGTTAGTTTTTTAGAGAGCAGCAGTTTCGTTGGGCGACATTGTTACCCGTTGAAGGTTATAAAAAGTGCAGTACAGCTGTTAGCTCGGGGTCTTTAACGTGCATTACGCAGTATTTGTGATGCAGATGGGCGACTGAACCCAGGGTCCCTGCTAAAGCCCCTTGATAAAGGCGTTTTTTTACAAGTACCGCCAACTATTGTTGTGAAACGCGCAAGACGCGTGCCACAAGCGGGTGCTCCGCCGCCATTCGCTTTCAAGGGCCAGTCATTTTAGTGCTGCGCCGCCATTTGCCTACATTTGCCTCCAAGGGCCGCTCGAGACACGGGCCTCGTGCACTGGCACCTTTGAGGTTATTTGAAAGACCAACGCAAACAAATCGAGGAGATTAATACCCCTGTTACACGGCACACTTAACCGCGGTTAACTCAGCTTTAACTGCTGTTACGCGGCACCACAGATACCGCACTATACTCTCGGACAGCTATTTTACAAGAAGTGAAGAGAGCGCGTGCACCGCTTTGATACGTGCTCAAGATGCTCGAGCGCACGTTCACCCATAGCTTTGACTGCATAGCCGCAGAATGTTGTCGGCAAGTATTGTGAGCTAACTGTGGCTTAGTGTAACTGCAGTTAAGCGTGCCCGTGTAACAAGGGTATTAGTAGAGAGTTTTAGTAGATCGTTCCGATACCTCCGATAGCCCCGATAACGATACTATGCATGCGCAAGGGAGGCAGTGGCGGAGTATCGTGATCGGCAGTATCGGAGGTATCGGAACGATCTACTAAAACTCTCTAATCTCTACAGGTTCTGCAGCGTGAGCTCCGTGTTTTAAACGGAGCTCGTGCTCGAGCATTTCTCCACGTGCTCTGATCTGCGGTGCCACAACACACTCGGCCAACGATCCCCAACACACTTGGTTTAGCCTGTGAGCTAAACCAAATGAGCTACGCTTAGAGTATCGGCACTTTTTTCTCCGATATTGTTGTGGTCGCCGCCATCTTGGTAGTTAGTAGCAAATCAAACGCAACTGCCAATCGTCATGATTCAAAAGTGCGACTTCCTCAGCATTAGTTTCGGTGTCAGGAAGCTCTCGTAATATTGCTTTGCTTTGTCGCGAACTGTTTAAACATTTGTGGAGGACAGAAAAGCCTTTCTTGTGATTTAAGATAAAGCTTCAGATAAGGGACAACCATTGTTTTAAGCGCTAAGATGTGTTTGAAGCATAGCTTATTTAGTGGTTCTAGTTTAGCCCGACCGCATAGGCGCAGAAAGAGAAAGAAACAGCTTGACCTCGCGCTCTTGGCGCTGCTTCAGTGGCTTCATCAGCCCGTAGCGTTGGCTGCGCTCCGAACTAAGGTAAAGCAAAACAAATATTCAGATCTGACGGTTTCACAAGCTCAACCAACAAAAACCACTTAACATGCCCCAATAAAAAAAAATTGCGGGTTTATTACTAACTGGAGATCTTTTGACGCGCAACCGAAATCTCAGATTGGCCTCCGTCGGATAGCGGGCACCTCGGCCGATATTTAAACCCGAAACATATGAATTCGTGGGCCAGCGCGTAGGCTCAGAGACACTGGGACGATTTAATGTTTTGCGTTTTGTTTTAATATTATTGCCACTTAAAAGCCACCGAGGTGGTTTTTTTAAACAAAATACAGTCAAACCATTCCGGCAAGCATAGTTTGATTGCGAAAATGATTTTTGCAAGTGGCAAAAACATTGAAATGTTTTCGCATACGTCACGGAATCTGAAATGGCAGAATGCATTTCATGGCGCCCATTTCATTTGGATCGCGTCGGGCATGTGTACCGACGCACAGTAGAACGCGCGCAAAAGTAGCTGTGGTGCACCCGCAGCCTCGCGCTTGTTGTTCTGACATCTCTGGCTCGCTCACTGTGGGCATCCCAGCATCTGACACCGTGACATCTGGCGCTTTTTCTGTCTTTCACGTGGCGTTCCAAGCGGCACACGACGGAAAATGTACATCAAGCTGTTCTTTAAAGGGACACTGACAGGGTATTTATGCTCGCCGAGGTTTTTAGTTGTACGTGACATATGAGAGCCCAACTACCCAGAACAGAATTTGCGGCTCGAAATTCTGTTTCTTTCCGCCCGAAAACCGCCGATCGAGAACTGGCCGGTTTGAGTCGCGCTCACTCTCTTTTCGTGGTCACGGGCCGTTTTCTAAGGTTTCGAAGCGACCACTAAATTTAATCAAAGTCATGGGTCATTGAAGGCACACAGTCAATATTAAAAATAGAAAAAATTATGAAACCCATTTTTCGTGGCTTCCAAAAAGCTGCAAATACGTTGGTTGAAAAGAAAAAAAAAAGTAGCACAGACAACCGGAAGCATTCTGTGCGTTCACTGAAAATTCTCAACATGGCGTCGTTTCGCGTATCGTGGGACTAGCGGATGGCAGCAGACGACGGGCGTTGGACCTCTACTTCAGAACTGTCGTTCACAGTACCGGCGAATTCTGTCTTCCTTCGAAAGAGAAATTTTGGACCGATCAAAAGAACTGATATTCATACCGTACGACACGCCCGACCAGCAAGCCGATTGCACGAAGACGTCGCCGAGCCGTCGTCCCTTCTCGTTGCTGAAGAGATCGCTCGCTCAAACGTCAAGCACGAAGTGCGTACTTCGAGTTGAATACGAACGCGTACGGTTTCTTTACGAGGTGCGAATTTGGCCTCTGCGAGGTGCTGCCCGACTTTAAGCCGGGAGTGCATGTAATGAAGGGAAATCGGCAGCAAACTTCCGACCACTTCCGACATACAGTCTACCGGCTCCATTAGTACGCATGGAAGAGTTCCTTCAGGAGCTCAGTGGAAAGACATCCGATTCACACGCAGCGGGCACGGGTTTGATCCTTGGTGTGGGTGTACTATTTTTTTTTTTTTGGTCAAGCATTTTGCGATGTTTACAGTTCTTTTTTTTTAACAATTATCACTGAAAAAAACAATTGTTGTGGACGATACGTCGCTGAACTAAATGGTATGGGATTTCATTTTTGACACCTGCGAACTCAATGTATTCACTTTCCACAAAATGCAAGGAGCATATGAATCGGGTAGCGTCCGCTTTCCGAGTTTCGCGTAACTGTTCTACAGGAATTGCAGCCAGCCATTGATCCCGACCCGTTGATCTTTCGGAAACTTGTGCACTCTGCCGCACAATGCCACCTTCAGATGCAGGACATGTGAGGCAGCTCTTCACGCAACATCTTGGGAGTATTCTTTTCGGAGCCGATCACGGGAATTCGCCACACTACGGCACTCGGGCACTCACTACTAATTGCCAACACTTAAATGTACAAAACAACTCATCTTGAAGTACGGAACAGCGAGCGGGACAAACATAACTGCAAAGGAATCGAATGGCGAACGAACGCATTTCGTCTGCTACATGCGGAGAAAAAAAAGACGCACGGTCGGGTGTAGCCACGTGACTTCCGCCAGTCTCACTATCCTCTCTACTTCCCCGTGTGGTGCGGGAGTTTCGGTTTCGCTCTCGAGCAGTTGCGTTGTTTTTTTGTTTTTTTTTGTTTGTTTTTTTTTGGCTTTATTTAAAAAATACGTGACTCTGTAGCAAAATATTAATTGGGTAGTATTCGGACACCATAATGAATCGCTTGCCAAAAAATAAAAAAAAAAAAATGTTTGGGGGCTGTCAGTGTCCCTTTAACACGTCTCGCCATCTGTACTTTATATTAAGAAACTACAATTTGCCGTAACTGAATGGGAAACGTTGGAGGTCTTAAAACATTCTTAACGTATAATATATCAATATGGAAGTTCTGTAAAATGTAATATCGAAGGATGCTTCATAATTTAATGTCTCGTTATTTTGATTAGTTGACGTGATTCCGTTTTTATAGCGCCATAAAATAATACCATTTTAAACTTTATTTTCTTTTATTTTAATATATACATTATCTGTACAGTTCGTTGCTTACTTTTTTAATTTATTACATCCAACCGAACGCTCACGTAAAATATCGTGGACGATGAGACGTTATAACTGGAGAAATATTTTTTTCAATATTAGAGACTGTTGTTTATTAAAAGCTAAATAATTAACTAACTGAAAATAATCTTAATATTGATACATTAAAGTATTGGTAAAAAACAGCTCTTTAATATGACATTAACTTTATAATTGTAAGAGTCATAGAAAGAAAGTTATAAGCCATCAAAAAAGCATTAAAACGTCATTCCGGCAGTGGCTTGTGCCCAATCGCCTCAATGACAACAATAGCCGAACCCTAACAATGTCTGGAACTAAAGGCGTGTCCTGAGCTTTGCCAACCCCAGCGCGTGGCTATGCTAAACATTGGTGGCATGTAATCGGCTCCATATCACGTGGCCGCTTATTCTGGCTGCGAGTTAAGTAAATACCAGATACAAGACAAGGTCTGTGCCTGAGCCTGCGCCATCGTTAGTAGATCCCCCGACCCGCCCCAAGCGGCAAGCACCCCGAAGCTTGACGAGAGTATAGGCCACGTCACAACTACGTCGCATCCACTGGCGGCCATCGGCGGCGAGATGTTTCGGTGGCGCCCTCCTATGGTTCCCTCTCCTGACGTCACTTCCTTGCGAAGAACAAGTCCGATGGTGTTTGTAATAAGCATGTGGAAGCTTGAAATCGTTTCGCTCTGAAACCAACACTGCCGACAGCGTCCAAATTGCGGTTCTAATACCCGTGCCATATGGGCAACTCGAATGCCATTTACAACGAACGACATTCGTGTGATCGACGAATCGGCTCGCGATCTGTCGCGCGTGGAACGCCCCACGCTCAGAGTTTCGCGCGCTGATTGGCCGATCGTTCAAATGTCATAATTGTAAGTGGCATTCGAGTCGCCCGTGTGGCACGGGTATTACATTACTCTTATTTCTGTCGATGAGAAATCCTTTGCTGACGTCATAGTCAGCATTCAGCCAATTGTGGCAGGCCGACCACAGCGACGCTTTCGATCACTCATGTCGCCAATATCTGTGTAGGCGACTGCTGCTGAGCGCGACTTGAAAGCGAGGTTCCACAGTTCATTTTCAACGTGAATGCCACACCATGAAAATTGCCAGACTTAGCAGCCTATTAATCTAAGCTCGTTCTGAGCATGACTAGAGCCATTAATTGAGTTACGGTTAGAAAATCGGCACTGTCTTCCCTGATGTGATATTGGGTGGCCACCATTTTGGTGCTCAGTGCCAAGTAGACGAAACTGTCGGTCGTCACAATTAACAAATGCGACTTCCCCAGCTTTAGATACGGTGTTAGGAAGCTCAGGTGATCTTCTTTTGCTCTGTCGCGAACTGTTTGAACATTTCTGGAGAACGTAAAAGCGTTTCGTGCAATATCAAATAGAGCTTCAAATAACTGGAAACCATGATTTTAAGCACGTTCAGACGATGGTGCTCATCCTGGCTACCTACGGGGCGCTAAGGGGATTTACTAGTGAAGACATTCAAAGGAGGAAACGCGCAAGGCTTGTGTTCCAGGTGCTATAGTTTGAGGGGGTGAACGCTGCTCGTTTTTCTTTAACTTTTTCCTCCGACTTAGATTGCGTGTGGTGAAAAACGAACGGGTGTTTCACAGGTCATTAATGTCAGGAATCCGTTCTAAGCGATATTTTCGCAAAGTACAAAAATTGTTGCATCGCCAATTTAAGGGGCATATTACGTCACATTTCATTCAAGAGCTAGAAGAAGCGTGAATTGGGCGATTTATTTGTTCAATTGTGGCTATCAGAGCAAAAATCATTGAGCCTCTGTGACGGACCCTAGTTGGTTCTGACTGTTAACAATCACCTATTCCCTGACTTGTTGGTGTTTTCCACAAAACAAAAACGACACAATTACAAGGTGTCACTATATCCATCACGGCAGCCAAGTATTTGTTTACTAAAACTACAACTTGCTCCGCTTCCACGAAAGACTTTGCTACTGTCGCCTCACCAGGAGCTGGGTTGTCGCTGAACGTGCTGATCTTCTTCAACATGGCCACCGTCGAGTTTCCAAGCATGCAAGAGTGGGTGGACATATGGCAGAGGTATCCCTCGGGGCAGCAGCTGGCGTAGTCGCTGCAGCACTCGGCGAAGGGGTAAGGACAGCAGCTGAAGCGGCCTCCGGCGGTAAGGCAACACGTCTGGCCGTCTTGGCAGTAGTTTCCGTCCGGGCAACGGATCTTCTCGACTGAAAGATATTGAACGGTTAACTTTATTTGAGACTCGGTTTGTGTAGACTGCTTTAGCGGGTTAAATAAAGCATTGAATTAAAACTTATGCTAACTCATGCCGAATTTTACTAATCCTTTTTGATCAATGGCCTAAATCAACGTCGGAATACGCGATTCTTGACAAGCCGCTGCACATTCAAATTCACAAGGGAAAGATGATCTCTCCTCCCGGAGCGGCCGGTAATGGCCTGTCTCTTATAGTGATGGAACAACAAATATAAGTAATCAACAAAAAAAAAGTAATGTCAAGCTGACAACTTTGACGGTGTTTATTTAAGAACTCCATGATCCTAAGCTCCGTCGTGCTTTTCACACAGACCAGCAAACCTAGCGCTAGTGTGCTGTTGACAATTTAAGCAGACAGCAACCAGTCGAACACTAAGTTCCGCGGTAATGTATTTTTACGGATAAAATCGGGTGTGTGTTTTTTCTGCGCTTGACTGTAAGAGCAAGTATTTCGAATAAGTATAACGTAGTAGATATTTTAAAACCTTTCTCAATCCGGTAAATTAAAATATTGGTCAGTTATTTCTTTTTGTCAGATTCATGTGAATAAAGGGGCGGTGAAACGATATTCAATTCGAATATTTTTTTCACTCTACACGAGCTTACTGGCACGTGGGACCCAAGCATACCCTCACGCAACGCCACTGACCAAAAAACTCCCTTGTTGCGGTGTTACTTCAAGGAGAAAAGCGAGCGTTTTGTGTCAATTTCTCCTTCGCAAAACTTGATGACGTAGGGTCGGAGTCGCAGTGTCGGCATATTTCCCCCAGTGACGGTATTTCAACGCGGCTCATAGATCGGACCCGAGCGTTGCGTGAACACTCGAATTAGGCTCGCGATAATCAATAGCTAAATAAGCATGAGGGTAGTGGCTCACACCCACACTCTCAGAAATAAAGGGTGTAGTACTTACACCCCTTGTCCCACGCCCACACTCTCAGAAATAAAGGGTGTAGTACTTACACCCCTTGTCCCATATGCAACTCCCCAAAACAACAATTCGACGTTCAGTCCACCGACGTCGAACCGACGATACCAACTTTTACGATCGGATTGATAGTCGAGCGATACAACTTATTAAAATAGCTAATGTACGCATCAACGGCTACAGCAGGACAATCGAGGTTTTTTTTTGGCCCTGCTGCAAAACCTCACTGTTTTGGTTTTGTAGTCTTTGATACGCACACAAGCTATTTAGTACATTATATCTAACAGCTATCGAGCCGCTCGTAAATTTTGGTATTGCCAGCTGGACGTCGGTGGACTGAACGTCGAAATGTAGTTTTGGGGTGTTAAGCCTGGTTCAGACATTTGCGTTTGACTGCGTTTGACTGCGTTGCGGCTGCGAGAAACCGGGACATCCGTGCTGCTTATATCGCGTGCGAAGATGATACCTTGAATTGGATTCCACGCTTCATACGAAGCACAGATGTGCCTGTGACTAGCTTTCGGTTCTCGACGCAACGCAGTCAAACGCACTCAAACGCAAGTGTCTGAACCGGCCATTACATATTGGACAAGGGGTGTGCCCCGTACACCCCTTATTTCTAATTGCTTCAATGTCAATAATAGCCGAATCCTAACAATGTCTGGAACTCAACGCGTCTACTGTAAGGCCCCTCGATGTGTTTGCGTTTGTCTTTCAAGTAGCGTGAAATGCCCCAGTACACGAGGCCCACGTCTCAGCGGCCCTTGGAAGCGAATGGTGGAGGAACACCCGCTCTTGGCACGTGTCTTGCGCGTTTCCACAACAATGGTCGGCGGTACTAAGACTTGGAAGTAATTCGTTACAAGTAACGGGATTACTAGTAATTAATTAAATTTCTTGTAATTTAGTATTTATTCCGTTACTTTCTTGAAAATGTAATTTGTAATGTAACCTCATTACTTTTTCAGTAACGAATTACTGAAATTACTCGTTACAATTCTTCCGTCCCATCGAAGGGAGAAATAGAGTGGAATAAGGGCGATGCAACGGCCTTGGCGCTTTTAGCATGGTAACACAAGACGTGGGTTCGCTCGCGAAGAAAGTGCTGGTTAAGAAAAGGAAATGAATTCACGGAAAGAACGACACCCCAGCCAGAGCCCGTTTCTGGATTCGGTCCAACGGTCAGCCAGGCTGGGAGGATTCGGCTGTCTACATAAAGGCAACAGGCATTGACTTCTTGGAAAACGAACGGACTGCTCCGAGTGTACGAAAGAGTAGAAAACTAATGGACCATAAAGCCGTGGCGTGGGGTTCGTGTCGAGTAGGACCGTGCACACAATGACACATGTCATTATGTGTACGGTTCATATGTCTTCTCGGTGCATATGTCTGCTCCCTTTCTCCCCCCCCCCCCTCTACCTTCCTTCTTCCCTCCAAACCCGTCCGCGCCTTGTCCCCCCAAAACAAATCATTTTCCTTTTTTTTTGTCACACGAAACCATTTTTTGTTTGTCGATGTTTCTGCTTACACAAGCCCACCCCAAACACAGAGAAAGCTCTAATGAGACCTTGCCCCTTCTCATCCTTGACAGCGCTGTGAAAGCTAAGTACTGCCTGGACCAACCAGCTATATATCTTCCGTCACTTGACTTCGCGCTAGCGGACGCGTAGGGCAAAAACATGAGGGGTACGATGCCAGCAGTTCATTGGAACGGAAAAAAACATGTAGCATCGACCCTGCTGTCAGATTAAACAGTTACTTTCGGCAGCAGGAAATAAGCTGGCCGGGGAGCACAACGAAACGGCTTGGGACATCGAAGCTGAAACCGTATTCTTAACGGATTGCGCCTGCGGGAAGTTAGACGGAACTTTTAAGGGAACGAAACACAGCCCGAGTGTTCTGAGAATAAGCAGTGACTCACTTGGACACTGGAGTTGAGAAGCCGCCTATACACGCGTGAAAGACATGGAACCGTGCTGTTCACTGAAAATTGTGCTTTTTTAAATAATTTCTAAACGGCAAAATCAGCTCAGCTGAAAGATTGTGCATCAATATTTCGTGTTTCGTTTTGGTTTAGATAAGTTTCGTGATCAAAAAGAAGATCAAGTGGGTCATTTGGTCGGATAACAACCTTCATCAAGCAGGAGCTTTTGAAATGCACCCAGACGCAAATATCGCATCTTGGTCTCACAGCGAGTCACTTTTAGTGGGTAAACCAGCCCCTATCTAGGCAAGCAGCAAGCATATAAAAAACATATCTTCAAGGGAATCATGTTTTGAACCTCGCCGATGCCGAACTCGGATTAAATTGAATGGTGTCTGTGCCTTCACCGCCCAAGTGCATTTGTCGCATGTTCATCGATTCAATTCTGTCACGGTTGGACAACGCAAGACTCGTTTCTCTCGTACACCACTTTAAGTCCTCCAAAACTTTATAGATTCCTTCTCCTAAAATTAAACCCCTAAAATATTGGGTAGATAGTACTGAATGTGTCTATTTGTGATTTAATTTTGATGGGGCCCAAAGAATCCCCCTCAAACACGCAGTCGAGAGTGTTTGTCTTTTTCGTGTTCCTCTGCAGTAAAGCGAAAGTAATCGAGTAAAGTAACGAAGTATTTAATCGATTACTTTTTACGGGGAGAAATTTGTAACGGCAATCCATTGCTTTTTAGGCCAAGTAATGGTAACTGTAATTAATTACTTTTTTTAAGTAACGGGCGCAATTCTGGCGGTACTTGTAAAAAGCACCTGTATCAAGGGGCTTTCGTGTCCTGTGCTTTGCCAACCCTGCGCGTGGCTATGCTAAACATTCGCGGCATATAATCGGCCCCATATCACGTGGCCGCTTATTCTGGCTGCGAGTTAAGTAAATACCAGATACAAGACAAGGCCTGTGCCTGACGCCATCGTTAGTAGATCCCCGAACCGCCCCAAGCGGCAAACACCCCCAAGATTGATGAGAGTATGGGCCACGCGAGATGTTTCGGCTGCGCCCTCCTATGGTTACCTCTCCTGACGTCAATACCTTGCGAACAACAAGTTCGATGGTGTTTGTAATGAGCATGGTGGAAGCTTGAAAATTGTTTCGCGCTGAAACCAACACTGCCAACAGTGTAAAAATTGCAGTTCTTAAATTATTCTGGGGGGATCGATGTCCGAGTGGGCTAGCGCACACCAGCTCGGAGCACGTAGAGCGAAAGCTCGCTCTGCAAAACCCAGGATCACACACCTGCCCAGGATCCTGGGTTCAATCCCCACCCCTGCTCGTTTCTATCTGGATGAGCATCGTACCGGCGTGCGGTCGTGTATCACTACTGCGGGGTGCACATTAAAGACCCCAATTTAGCGGTTGTTTCGCACTGGCTAAATTGCTCATCTACAGCTGAGACACCAGACGCCCACTGAGGCAGACTAACTTCCGGCTGTATAAATATACACACAACCCAATACATTACTCTTATTTCCGTCCATGAGAAATCCTTTGCTGACGTCATAGTCAGCATTCGACCAATCGTCGCAGGCCGACCACAGCGACGCTTTCGATCACTCACGTCGCCAATATATGTGTAGGCGACTGCTGCTGAGCCCGAGTTGAAAGCGAGGTTCCACAGTTCATTTGCAACGTGCATGCGACACCATCAAACTTGCCAGTCTTAGCAGCCTATTAATCTAAGCTCGTTCTGAGCATGACTAGAGCCGTTAAATGAGCTACGCTTAGAATATCGGCACTCCGTTCCCCGATCTGATAGTGGGCGGCGCCATCTTGGTGCTTAGTGGTGAGTAGACAAAAGTGTCGATCGTCACAATTCAAAAATGCGACTTCCTCAGCTTTAGATATGGTGTTAGGAAGCTCAGGTGATCTTCTTTTGCTATGTCGCGAACTGTTTTAACATTTCTGCAGGACGTAATACCGTTTCCTGCGATTTCAGATAAAGCTTCAGATAACTCGAAACCATGATTTTCAGCACCAAGATGGTTGAAATGTCGTTACTCTGAAATGTAGCTCATTTAGTGGCTTTAATCATGACCACTGAAGCAGGCGATGAAGCAGACGGTGGTGCTCATCCGGGCTAGCTCGGGGGCACTGAGGGAATCTACTAGTGACGACATTCAGAGAAGAAAACGCGCAGGTCTTGTCTTCTAGGTGGTATTGGTTGAGGGGGTGAACGCTGATCGTTTTTCTTTAATTCTTTTCTGCGACTTCGACTGCGTGTGGTGCAAAACCGAACGCGTGTTTCATAGGTCATTAACGTCAGAATCCGTTCTAAGCGGTATTTGCTCAAAGTACAAAAATCGTTGCATCGCTCCTTTAAGGAGCATATTACGTCGCTTTCAATTCAAGATGTAGAAGAAGCGTGAATTGGGGGATTTATTTGTTCAATTATGGCTATCAGAGCAAAAACCACTGAGCCTCTGTGACGGACCCTAGTTGGTTCTGACTTTTGAAAATCACCTATACCCTCACTTGTCCGTGTTTTCTAAAATTACGTCACAATTTCCAAGTGTTACTATATTCACCACGACAGCTGAGTATTTGTTTACTAAAACTACAACTTGCTCCGCTTGCACGAAAGACTTTCCCACTGTCGCCTCACCAGGAGCTGGGCTGTCGCTGAACGTGCTGATCTTCTTCAACATGGGCACCGTCGAGTTTCCAAGGATGCAAGAGTGGGTGGACATATGGCAGCGGTATCCCTCGGGGCAGCAGCTGGCGTGGTCGCTGCAGCACTCGGCGTAGGGGTAAGGACAGCAGCCGTAGCGGCCTCCCATGGTAAGGCAACACGTCTGGCCGTCTTGGCAGTAGTTTCCGTCCGGGCAACGGACTTTCTCGACTGAAAGGTATTGAACGGTTAACTTTATTAGAGACTCGGTTTGTGGAGACCGCTTTAGCATGTTCAATAAACAATTGCATTTATACCTATGCTAACTTATGCCGAATTTCACTTATCGTGTTTGTTCAATGGCCTAAATGAACGTCGGAATACGCAATTCGTGACAAGCCGCTGCACAGCCAAGTACACCAGAGAAAGATGATCTTGCCTCCGGGAGAGGCCGGAAATGGCCTGTCTCGTGTAGTAACAAACAACAAATATGGCTGCCTCAAGGGGGACAGTCGCATCTTCGTTGCTGGCACACTGCAATGCGGCACTACAACTTGTATTTAGTTTTAATTAATTTCTAGAACGCTTAAAGGCGGAAGCTAAAAATGGCTTTTTTCTTCAAATTTAAGAACCCGTAAATCAATAATAAATGAAAAAGAATGTAATTCCGCGAAGCCGTTAAGTTTTATTTATTATCTTTCAAATACAACCACTCCGCCGCCAATGCATTCAGTTGATGCGGAGAATACGGAGCCACAAGTTGCCATAGAAAATGCATAGGCCTTTCTATTCTGATATTCCCAACGTTACTAGAACCACTCAGTTGGGAAGCTGCCATAGAGCCTGCTTTAAAAAAGTGGCTCCGATCCGTACTCGAGAACCGAGCTAATGGCGATCGCAACGCCGCCATTTCTCCCGCAGCGACCACTCTGGGATGGGACAGAACGAGCGGGTTGGTAGGGATAATTAAACTTGAGGAAGAAAACGAGAAGGGACGGACAAACACAAACTTCCAGTTTGTGTTTGTCCGTCCCTTCTCGTTTTCTTCCTCAAGTTTAATTCACTCTGGGAACTTCACGGCTGCACGTCGAGTCGAGCAAGGTCCAGTGGCGCCATCTTGCAGGGCCATCTCGCAGTAGCTATGTAAAGTAACTTTCATGTTTCAACTCGTCGCTAAAGGGTGGCGCTGTTATGATATTTAGCCTAGAGTTCCTGTATAGACCAACACGCGGCCCTGACGTCACGCATCTGCGGTGGCGCTGTCGACGGCACTGCGCATGCGCAGCGCTTTCCTTCGCGCGAATTCGGGTTCCGCGCACGCGCAGTGCCCACACCTTGTGTGGGCAAACGCGCACTTGTTTGTAAACAGCGTGTCGGCCTATAGACCTTTCCAATGTTTACAAATCCACAGCCCAGCGTGCGATCTCCACAGCTAGCACGCGCGTGTGCGTCGCTCCGGAAAACGAGCAAAGCACGAGCCATACGCACGAACACTGGAAATGGCACCGGCCATACGCTCTTTCTTGGAAAGGTCTATGGACCTTTCCAAAAACGAGCTCGTGGCCGGTGCCATTTTGAGCGTTCGTGCGTATGGCGCGTGCTTTGCTCGCTTTCCGAAGCGACGAACACGCACGTGTTGGGCTGTGAAGATCCCACGCTGGACTGTGATTTTCTAAACATTGGAAAGGTCTATTAGCGGCGAGATGTTTCGGTGGCGCCCTCGTTCGGTTACCTTTCGTGACGTCATTACCTTGTGAACAACAAGTTCGATGGTGTTTGTAGAGGGCATGGTGGAAGCCTGAAGTCAAATCGCTCTCAAAGCAACACTGCCAACACCGTCAAAATTGAAGTTCTTACATTCCTCTTATTTCCGTCAATGAGACATCCTTTGCTGACGTCATAGTCAGCATTCGGCGAATTGTGGTGGGTCGACCACAGCGACGCTTTCGATCGCTCACGTCGCCAATAGACCCTTTGCGAAATTCCCAAGCGCCAGGGAGCATGCTCCGGGTGTAGTTACACGCGCTGCACGTGCTGGCGTCAGCAGTAGTAGCTTTTCTAAAGAAAATGTCTAAAACAAATGGCATTTGCACGCGCGCTTGTCAACGCTTTATTTTGGTGTTTTACTTCGAATCTTTTATACGGGGAAGGCGAGCGCGTGTGGCGCGTGTCCATACATTCCCATCATTCTCCTTGATGCTTGGGTAATTTAGCAATAGGTCTATAGACGTTTCCACTGTTTACAAAAATCACAGTCCACACGTGTTAAATCACAGTCCAGAACGCGCACGTTCGTCGCTTCGGAAAGCGAGCAAATCACGCGCCATACGCACGAACACTGAAATTGGAACCTGCCAAGTGCCCTTTTTTGGAAAGGTCTATAGACCTTTCCAATGTTTACAAAATCACAGTCCAGCGTGCGATCTTCACAGCCCAGCACGTGCGTGTTCGTCGCTTCGGAAAGCGAGCAAAGCACGCGCCATACGCACGAACGCTCACAATGGCACCGGCCACAAGCATTCACTGGGCGCCATATTTGTGGGTGATGTCTAGAGCGCATGCTCTGAACGAGCCCACATTAATAGGCTGCTAAGACCGGCAATCTTGATGGTGCGGAATGCACGTTGCAAAAGAACTGCGGAAGCTCGCCGTTAGCACGCGCTCAGCAGCCGCGCACACGGATATGGCCGCCAGTGAATACTCCCTATAGGAGGTATTCACTGGCCGCCATATTTGAGGTCACTGTTTAGAGCGCATGCTCAGAACGAGCTCGCATTAATAGGCTGCCAAGACCGGCAATCTTGGTGGTGCGGAATGCACGTGGCGAAAGAACTGTGGAAGCTCGCGTTCAGCACGCGCTCCGCAGCCGAGCACACAGCTATGGCCGCCAGTGAATACTCCCTATAGACCTTTCCAAAAACGAGCTTGTGGCCGGTGCCATTTTGAGCATTCGTGCGTATGGCGCGTGCTTTGCTCGCTTTCCGAAGCGACGAACACGCACGTGCCGGGCTGTGAAGATCGCACGCTGGACTGTGATTTTGTAAACATTGGA
The DNA here is from genome assembly GCA_013358835.2 of Ixodes persulcatus. NCBI lineage: Eukaryota > Metazoa > Arthropoda > Arachnida > Ixodida > Ixodidae > Ixodes > Ixodes persulcatus. The sequence goes on along the minus strand of JABSTQ010002459.1, from coordinate 66,353 downwards.
AAGGTCTATAGGCTCCCTACGGGAGCCAGAGTTGCGCGTTTGATTCCACGTGCCGCGTGCTACCCTCGCCGCTATTCGCCGAGATCCGATCACGCGAGGAGCCGGATCAAGTGTCGTGCAGCAAAGTAAACGTTGCACGCGCCCCGGCGTTCGTTCCTCGGATTTTGAGCGCGCCGCGTGCCTCGAACGCGCGGCAATGCTATTCGCCGAATTCAGTCACGTGAGGAGCTGGATCCGCATGCCATGCATGAACGCGCAACTCCGGCTCCCGTAGGGAGCCTATACAGGAACTCAAATTTAGCCTAGAGTTCCTTTATAGGCTCCGTCCGGGAGCCAGAGTTGCGCGTTCATACCCGGAGCGCCGGCTTTCCTACACGGCATGTTGATCCCGCTCCTCGCCGAACGTACGCCGGGGCGCGTGCAACGTCTACTCTGCTGCACGACACTTGATCCGACTCCTCACGTGATCGCGCAACTCTGGCTCCCGTAGGGAGCCTATACAGGAACTCTAATTTAGCCTAGAGTTCCTGTATATAGCTACCTACGGTAGCAGAGTTGCGCATTCAGCCTCGGCGGGTGGCCGTAGCGCCGGCTTTCCTATAGACCCTTTTTCTGTTTACAAACATGAGCTGCCTCCTGCGTCCCAAGCGACTTCCGGTCGTGCCGTGCTTGTTAGACTGTCGAGCCTGCTTATGTCACCAGTGCTAGAAAGCATAAATGCTACACGCACATCAAAGTTGGAGATTTAACAAGGGCCCTCGGCTGGACAATTTAACATCTTAAAGGAGAGAATTTGGTTTACAAGAATATTCGAAAATGTTTAACAGATCTCGCGCTGCTTTGTTCTCTTGGCGTTCACCTGGAGAATTGGGGGTTAAACGTTTCATCGACCTTTCAAGCAGCGGTATTAAGGTGGGCTTTGTTCATTCTTTTGAAGAACCGGAAGTTCTCTGGGACGTCAAAGACTGGAGCACCGCCTGGTGGCGTTTACCATGAAAAGGGTCTATACGCCCTTGATATTTGCTCGTCACGTGACTAAATTTGGCGAAAAGCGGCGCCGCGCGCGCAGCCGCGCATGGAAAACAGAAAAAGAGGAGAAGGAAGCGAAAGCAGGGGAACGTACGCCGGGGCGCGAGCAACGTCGGCGGAGCGACCGTGAAGGTGGCTTTCTTGCACGGCGCCGGATGCTTTGCTCCTCACGTGATGGATCTGGGCGAATAGCGGCGCGGCGGCGCGGGGAAAACAAATGCGCAACTCTGCTTTCCCTTCGGTCGAGCATATCGATGAACTCTAATTTAGCCCAGAGCCGTTTATTGGGAGAGTTTGGCCAATGGGGGAAGCAAAGGCCGCCGCCAGCACCGAATACTGTCCCTGCGGTTAGAGCGTAAACTAAAAGGGTAACACGGCGTCGACCAATCAGCAGACCGCAACGTCACAATATTGCAAACGACATTTAAAGCGTGAAATAGAAGCGTTCAATCTCGGCGTCTCGGTGACAGTTTGCTCTGGGCGGGTTTGGTAGAACATCGGCTCAGCCAATAGCTCAGCTGAGACTGGCTGAAAGAAAACAGTGTAAAGGCTGGAGCGCGCGAGCGTTTCGAGTAGCGGATTGAGTCCCGCTCAGCTCGTGCGCTGGCTTTGGCAGTGCTTTCTTTCCCCCAGTCTCAGCTGAGACGCTGTTTCTAGCAAGTCGGCCCTGGTTTGGAGCGCACGTTTTTTTTTTATTCTACCGTTGAATATGGACGTGACGAAAACCTCACATGCGCCAAGTTTTCTGTCACCGAGAGTTATACCTTTTCACTCTAGCGACGCTAAAACGGCTTAAATTAGTTGTGTCGCATATTTAGAGCTCACGACCACCGCTAGGGGCTGTTTCGAGGCCTGTGGTTGGCCCCGAGATGCTCGCCTATTCAAACCAATGTATGGCCAAACTCTCCCAATAAACGGCTCTGATTTACTCTGATTTAGCCTAAAGTCCCTCTATCCTGGGGGGGGGGGGTCCTCGACGCAAAAGAAGTGTGGATATATTTCTTCAACCTTGTAAAACAAGTACAGAGTGTGTATTTGAACTGTGAACCTGAACCGGTGTGGACTAGTATTTTAAAATCACTCCTCGAAATGCGTGAATTTTAATACGCTGTGCAAAAGAGCTGTATAGCGCTGTTAGAATGACATGAATGTTGCTGTAACTACCATGCAATAAGGAAAAAAAAAAAGAGCGGTGGCCGAGTGGTCTAGCGCACACCAGCTCGGAGCACGTGGAGCGAAAGCTCGCGCTGCAGAACCCAGGGTTCCTGGGTTGAATCCCCACCCCTGCGCGTTTCGATCTGGATGAGCATCGTACCGGCGTGTAGTCGTGTATCACTAGCGGTTGTACCGCACTGGCTGAATTGCTCATCTACAGCTGAGACACCAGACGCCCACTGAGGCAGACTAACTTCCGGCTGTATAAACATACACACAACAATTTGCTTTTGCTATCCTGGGAAAGGTGGCGCCATTCTTTGAAGTAGCCGCCGCGCACACTATTGGCCAGTCGTCACGTGACATCTGGCTTTCGGTTTTGGACTTCCGGTCGCCATGAATTTCCCAAGATGTTCCTACGCCGCAGCTGACGGGCTGCTGCGCCTGTAGAAAAATCGTCCTGAAAGCTTTTCCGTGTTCCCTCTGGAACGGAAAATGAACTTTGGAGGAAGATCTTGCTTCACCGAATAGGTCGAAAAGATTTCAACCCGACGGGAGCCGCAATGTTATGCGAGGTGGGTGCTCTGTATAAATCTCACCAGCATGCAAAAACAGCTGTTTAGAGCGAGTTATACACTCCATTCCACCGTAAGCGCGAGCGATGTAATAGCGAGCACAACATTGTCAACTTGGCATGCACGGACGCCCGTGCCGTGGAAGTATAAGCCCCTACGCACAGTTGCGGTTCAGAGCGTTTGACTAGGTTGCGTCGAGAAACGAAAGCAAGTTGTGCTTCCTATGAAGTCTGGAAACCAATTCAAGGAATTGCTTGGCACGCTACAAAAGAAGCATGGATGTCCTGCGTTCTTGTAGTCACAACGCGGTGAAACGCTCTAATTACGGGTGCGTGCGGAGTACGCGCTCTCGTCAAGTGTTGCGTACGTGCTCGCGTACCATACTTTGTTTCGCACACATAGCTTGTAACGCTGCCGCGGCTGCGGACCCGAGGATGTGGATGTATTTGTACTTCGTTTCAATATAAGTGCGAGCGAAGCCAGTGCGACAAGCACGAGTATGCTTCCTCTGACGACGCTCTTACTGGGCGAGCGTGTGTGCTTAGCCCGCTCAAAGTGCGTTCCCTCACGTAGCGTTAATAGGGTATCCTTCGCTCGCAGTCTTATTGAAACAAAAACACAAGCAAATAAAACATTTGAGATCAACCTCACATTCACGCCCGCAACTTTAACAGCGCAAACTTCACGTGCAGGTCTTTGGCAGGCTAACCTGGGATCTCCAGAAATGGGCGTTTGAGGTGGCGTTATATGATGTGCTCTCGACTAAAATAAGATCTCTTCAATCTATTACAGGACCAAATCATTATCGACCGATTCAAAACACTAATCATGCAAAACAAAGGAGAGCAAAAAATTGAGAAAAGATGCTCTCCCAAACATTTCTGTTTTCATTATCTTCAACCAAGAAAGTAAACCACCGCTGCAAGGGAACTGGAAATGTAAAAGGTACGTATACAACATCTCACAAACCATATATCTTTTTCTTCTGAAGTAAGACACGTTGCATCAGTTTTACACTGGAAATTCGATGCAAAAAACGATGATTTTGGATGCCTTCTTTACAAAATTAAGTTCTATTTATTTGTTTAAGTTGGCTCCCTAAAGTCCCCAAGGCACCCCCAGCAAAGCCTGAATAGTACACCACAAGGCAATGCCCACAGTACTGAAAAATTTCCAGGACAGACTGCTGCAGCAACCGTAGCTGCTCTTTGGCTTGGCAGTCCCATACTGCTTCGTGGTCGACCGAGGCACACCTACCACTAGTGCCATCTCTGTCCATTCTAAAAGTGTGTGTCCTCCCGAGGGCCCCCAGCAAGGTCTGAGCGGAGCTTTTCCCTCGAGGCAATCCGCCACAGTGACCGCAGCTGTTGGTGAGTTAGGCAGTCCGATACTCTTTCCAGGTCAACTGAGGCTCACCTATCAGTAGTGCCGTCTTTGTCAATTATAGGCGAGTGCGTCCTCCAGAGCCCCCCCCCCCCCCCCCCCCCAGCAAGTTCCAAGCGGTGCGGTGAAGAACCTAACTTTCCCAGCTTCCCCAGAGCAGCCTGGTTCGGCAACCCCAGCTGCTGGTGAGTTTGGCAGTCCGATACTCTTTCCGGGTTAACTGAGGCTCACCTACCACTAGTGCCGTCTTTGTCAATTATAGGCGAGTGCGTCCTCCAGAGGCCCCCCCCCCCCCCCCCCCCCAGCAAGTTCCAAGCGGTGCGGTGAAGAACCTAACTTTCCCAGCTTCCCCAGAGCAGCCTGGTTCGGCAACCCCAGCTGCTGGTGAGTTTAGCACAATGATGCTGTTTCCAGGTCAACCGAGGCACACCTACAACGACTGCCGTCTCCGTTTATTTATTCATTCTAGAAGTGTGTGCCGTCCCATGGCTGCCCGATCAAGATCTGAGCAGTGCCATACAGGCCCTTGCTTCCCCAGCTTGTCCTGGACAGATTGCCGCAGCAACAGCTGATGAGCTCTCATTTTCGACTGCTATTTATTTTCTGGCGGAGTGCAGACCGTTACACACCATTACTTACATCCGAGCTTATTATCTCACTGTTAGTCACTTAACAAGACTAAATAATATATTTTTTTTTAGACAGACTGTTTAGACTTGGTATCAGGCAGTTTCATCAGAATGCCAGTCTTTCTGGTGTACTGGTGAATAAAAAAGGAACTACAGAAACAACTGTATTGAATGCAGAAGACAAAACATATATTGGCGCAACGACAGGGGTATCAGTTGCAACGTGAAGATGGCAATTTATAATTTTGACTAGAGTGCTTTGTCGTCGCAGATGAACTTAAGTATCTCAAAAGGTCCACTAGGAAGGCGACTGCATGGAGTAAAGGCACCCTCGAGAAAGTGTTCAAGATTCATCTTTCTTGTGGTTCCCATAGTGTCATTGTGGTACTGGGGAATTGGGGTAGCTTTTGCCTGTAGAACGCACACTTCATTGGCATCTCCAGGACTTCAAGTTTGTGTCAGACAAAATGCACAAGCTCATGGTTTCTTAGCATACAAGATAAGTCAAACTTGCAGCATATAACACACTCATGCATCCTTATCTTGAGTATGCATCTGAAGTCAGATACCTGCAGACCCGTCTCATCAAGTAGCTCGATGTTTAATTCCTTGCAGTTTGTACAATTCATCCAGTGTTCAGGTGTACCAAATCAGTCACAGCATTACAAGGTGTAAGGGCTTTAGAAGTATTTTATATGAAAAAGTGACTGCACCTGTCAGTAAAGCTACCTGCACGTTTGTGAATTCTTAAGAAAACCTTTTGATGGTGTATAACGTGTCTCCGTGTCATTAATCTTCTTTTTTAATTCTTTGATATATTTTGTTATGTACTCAGCATGTGTTCTACCTGTTGGGCATACACCTGGCGTGGCCTTTTACTTGGCTGGCAGATTTGAGAAATAGATAAAATTGTGACTTTGATCTGGTTCTTTTTAACGTCATCTGTGCTTGTGTATTTTCAAGGAGATTTTTATCTCGCTTTCACTTATTTTGCATTGTTCTCTGAATGACATTTGATTTTTTTTACCTCATTCTCTATCCACTGAAATAACCTGCAATTGCTTGTTTCTTAGATTTGATGTAGACTCCCTTATATACATCTACAAATTGTTATATGCATGAATATTGACATGTTGAATAGAGAACTTTCAGGTCATCATTAAAATTGTATAAAAGTAAAATTTGTGAGCACTCGATTAGGTGCTGAAACCGAGCGCTGGTTCCCAAGTCTGCACCAGGTTTCTAGACCTAGCACGCTGGCCAAGGAGTCTAAAAGCAGCGTAAATCGTAATTAAACAGTGTTTTTAGTATTAACCAATAGCAGAAAAGTAAACACTGATAAAATTACAGAGTGCGAAAACTAAACGAAAACAGAGTTTTCATTTCTAAAAACGGGTTCAGATAAAATAACAAAAATAGTTTTTATAACGCTCGGAAGAGTAGCGGCACCCCGTAGCCCGTAGCAAAAGGCCCGCGGTGTCGCAAATTTTTACAGCATGCACAAAATACACACGCACAGAAATACGTAGCGACTTTTATCATTAATAGTGCTGCAGTCAGCTTAAAAATTCTATCTTAGTGTCAACCACATCCACGCTTCCCCTATTAGAAAGAAAAAAAGTATCTCGCATTGTAGGTCGCCTAATGTTTTTAGCGCCCGTAGGCCAACCCCTCCCGAAAGCTCACCAAGAACATAAAATAAAAAGAAGTAGTGAATCATTTGAAATCGTGGAGAATATGATTGCAATTTGGCGGTTTGATATCATGATTAAGAACGACTTGCAATTTCTGTGAAGCCGAAGGGTGGACCGAGAATGCAACCCAGTAGGGGCGATTGGGACGATTATTCAAAGCACTTTCGGGATTCACGGCTAGACGAACAAATCTAGAGCGGCTTCAGGACAGTCGGATGCGACTGCGGGCTCTAAATGAGGTCATTGCCACACTTCAAAGACCAGAAAAGTCCGTATGATCGGCAACTCACCCGCTCCAACTGACCGAGACGTCGAGACGCTTGGGAAATTCCAGAGGGCGCCTCCGTCACAAACCGGAAGTTAGAGGTGGTGTATGGAGGGTTTTTAGAAAAGGAGAGAAGAGAATGCGCCACTTTTCCCAGATACCGGGACTTTAATTTAGCCAACATTTAGTTCGGTCTCGGTGGACGCCAGCGGCCCATGTTTCAAGGGTGAGTTTCCCAACTGAGGGTTTTAGTAACGTTGGATATTCCCTCGAAGGGGACGTGAAACAACATCCGGATGGCATCTTCATGACTTTCAGAGTCGTACTGGTCCTAGTCGGACCCAAGTATTCTCGCGCAGACTGACACTGGTTCAGAAGCTTCTTTGTCGCGGTGAAACTGCGAGGAAAAAGGGAGATATTTCTTTCAATCTTGCCTTCGCTAATCTTGAGGACGTAATTGTGGGATCGAAACCACCTGCCTAACGACAGTCGAGCGCGGCTCGTGGATTAGATACGAGAACTGAGTGAGCACTCAACTTCGGCTCGTAAGGCCCGCTTCAGATGGGGCGATTTCACCCAGCAACTTGACGTCTCAACACCAGCAACACGAGCCGTCCGCGTTCACACGCAGCCACCCAATTGCTACGACTTGCCATCATCATCATGAAATTTTAATTTTCTTGCACTATTCAGAAGCAGAGCTACGTGCTAAAAACGTGTTTTTATGTCTCTGAATGGCGTTGAGAATACTAACTCATCTTTCTGAGAAGGTTTATTTCCAAAAACGATCCATATCAAACCAGAACCAAGTCTTTCGTTGTCATCATCCCCGCCACAGGGGTGTCACGTGAAAATATTGCATCCCTGATTGGCTGCTGCCGCTTCAAACGTCTCCGAGTTGTCCGAGTTGCTCGTCCGTTTCAAGCCGGACCCGATCTCAGCAATTCGTGTCCATCAAGGAAAAGCTAGGGAAAAACCCGCCAGCAACCCCGAAATTGCTGGAAAGGTTGCCCCGTCTGACGCGGGCCTAAAAATTAGTGCCTCGGCGTACACTTGTGTAGTGGCTCGTGTTCAACCATTAAGGAGAATAGCCGAACAATGCTCGGAGCTCAGCACGCGTTTTCTACTTTGCCGACCCCAGTGCGTGCGTATGCTTAACGCTGGCGAACGTAGGCACCAGGTCACGTGACCGCTTGTTCTGGCTCCGAGTTGAAGAGATGAACGATGCTCATATTTTTCGAGGGGAAATCGGTGGCCGACAATAAAGAAGAAAAAAAGGATCGGTGGCAGAGTGCAGCCAAGTGGGCTAGGGCCCACCAGCTCGAAGCACGTGGAGCGAAACCTCGCGCTGCAGAACCCAAGGATCCTGGGTTCAATCCCCACTCCTGCCCGTTTCGATCTGGATGAGCATCGTACCGGCGTGTGGTCGTTTATCACTACTGCGTGGTGTACGTTAAAGACCCCAGGCTAGCGGTTGTACTGCACTGGCTAAATTTCTCATCTACAGCGAGTGACTCGTCGCAACTTTGAAACGGCTGACCAACTACACGTTGTCTAAATATCCACACAACATAAATTATTTATTCATATTTTTCGAATTCGTCTGGCGACTGTCATTGCCTAGAAAGAAAAACTAAGGCAAGTTTATTCAGTTATGAACGTCAGGAAGTGATTCTAAGTAGTTTTTAGCGAAAGTATAAAACTCGTTTCATGGCCAAATTAAACTGTGAGCTTCGCAAAAACAAATGGATGCAACATGTTGTCAGCGGTCGGCTCTCCTGCTACTTCAGTGTTCCGTAAACGCTTCCAAATATTCCCAGTGTCAGGTATTAATGACATAATACTTCTGACAAAACTCCACGTCCCAATATGCCTTAGATACGTAAGTATATATTGTTTCACCATACGGTCCCTCGTGATGCTTTGACCGGTATGTAAAAATTTCGGTATTCTATGGTGTATAAGTCCTTAGGCGTGGCTGAAAACGGGCCGACACAATAGCCAAGATCTAGCATAGGGTTGGGCCGGTGATTAACCCTCTGGAAAGGATCGGAATCTGCAGTACGGAGCGCTACTAAACCCAGAACCCGCGCCATTTGCAGCACGACGACCTGCAGTGGCGTAGTAAGGAATTGTTCTCGGAGGGGGCTGAGGTGGCTGCGATGTCCATGACTTGGGGTCCGGAGGGGTTGAAGGGGGGGGGGGGGGGGGGGGGTCGGCTGGATTTCGGGGGGGGGGGGGGGGGGGTTGAATCCCCATAAGCTCCCCCCTGGCTACGCCACAGCGACGAGGCGATTTGGGACTAGATGTTTCAGGTACCCTTTCATGGTTTCTATCCCTCACGTCCAAACCAATATTATTACTAGAGAGCGACAAGTTCGATGGTGTGTGCCTAGTCATCCCTTTCCTGAATCAACGCCGTCGTAGTTGAGAGTCTGATGTTGCTGTTGTTTTCGTCGATAAGAGCCGAAATAAGCCTACTCGAGCGTTTGGCCAATCGTGGAGCGCCGATCACAGCGACGAATTGTAGTCGGGCACGTCGCCAATGGGGGAATTTGCCGCAATGAAAGATAGATGACGTCATTGTGCTTGTTTCTCGGAGAATGGACATTTATTTTTAGAAATCACTGATTCGTAGAGTTTGCGCAGAGAACACTCGTGCACACCACGAGCGCTGACATGAGTCTCTCACGTAATGGACTGTCATGATCGCTCGTTAATTAATGAAACTCGAACATGCGTTTTGATACCACAACCATTGGAACCTTCATTTAAAAAAAAAAAAAGGTTTGATTTCAGCGTAGTGGTTAAGACAGTTAAAATTACCTTGAAGCATGTTATACAGAGCCTTGAGCCAATGTTTGATGCCACCCTAATGACGGTACTTCCTTCTGCTTTTTCCCATTCCCCAGTGGTCATTTCCTCTTCTTCACTATGATCCTCCTCTTGTGTTGTGTAAACGCTACCATTCCCTACGACTTTTCACACAACAAAAACGGAAAGTGTATGAGAGCAAGGAGGAGGCGACGGAAAAATGACGAAGAAGTGATTTCTAAAATCACGGCTAAAATAACCATGCAATGTTCATTGTTATACAGACTGCACGTGCAAGCGACTGCGAACTAAACATCTAAAACAGGTAACACCCTTCGTAGCGCAACCGGAACGAATGGGCGATGCGTTCCTGTGGACGTGTCGCAGACGATGGTGATGCCTCCTGGGAACTCAACGTCCTCCAGCTTGAGAGAGGTGTTTGATGTGCGGAGCTGCTGTAGCTCCCCGTCGGATGCCTGATGAAGAGCCAGCAACGTGATGTCTAGTTGCGGAGCAGGCGAAGGTACGGCGTCAATTTGGCTCAGTACATCAGCGGGGACGTTTGATTTCCCTTTGATGTGCCGGATGTCTGTCGTAAACTCTGACAAGAAGGCCAGCTGACGGATCTCTCGAGGGGTATAGACAGAGCTAGAGTTGTGGATGGCGCAGCTGAGTGGTTTACGGTCCGTCCAGATGACGAAGGGGCGACCTTCGACAAAGTGTCGAAAGTGCCGGACGGCCAAGTACGCCGCGAGCAGTTCTCTTCCAAAGACGCTGTAGCGGGTCTGGGCGGGCTTTAGCTTCTTGGAAAAGAAAGCCAGGGGCTGCCATTCACCGTCGACTTGTTGTAGTAAGACCACCCCAACAGCCGTAGCTGAGGCATCTGTCATGATCGAGGTTCTGGCATTGTGTTGTGGATGTCGCAGAAGTACAGCGTCTGCAAGTACAGTCTTTTCTTCGCAGAAAGCTTGCTCCGCATCTTCACTCCAAGGTAGGTTGAAAGTGGCACGTGCAGGCTTTGCCAGGAGCGAATCAAGGGGTTGGACTAGCCTCGCTCAGTTTGGAATGAACCGGTGGTAAACATTTACCAGGCCAAGGAACTGGCGAAGCTTTGTGATCAAGCTAGGTCTTGGAAAGTCTATGATAACTTGCACTTTCGACGGCAAAGGTCTGATGCCGTGTCGGTCCAGTTGATGTACCAGAAAGTCGAGTTCTAGGGCCCTATGTTGCACGTTTTGGACTACCACGGCGACTACGGAGAAGGAAGTGACGTCAACAACGCAGCAAATGCAGATTGGATGTTGATTGATGAGAGATCAGTCAACATCCAATCTGCATTTGCTGCGTTGTTGACGTTACTTCCTTCTCCGTAGTCGCCGTGGGAGCCCAAAACGTGCAACATAGGGCCCCTGATCTCCCAAACTCACTTTTTGCGGCGTTGATGATGATGCCGTGGTCTGAGAGTCTTTGAAACAAAAGACAGAGGTGGTTGGTGTGCTCCTCCGGTGTCGAGCTTGCGTCCAACAAGTCGTCAACGTAGGCGAATACGACAAGACGCTCGCGCGTGACAGCGTCGATAAACCGCTGGAAGGTTTGAGCCGCATTACTGAGGCCAAACGGCATACGGAGCAACTCAAACAAACCAAAGGGAGTTATGGCTGTCTTCGTGATATCTTCGTCAGCGACGGGTATCTGGTGGTACGCGCGGGTAAGGTCAACCTTTGAAAAGATGGGAGTGCCTTGGAGGTTGACACTAAAGTCCTGGATGTTCGGAAGGGGGGTATCTGTCGGGCACTGTGTTCTTCTTCAGTGCGCAATAGACGCCAACTGCCGCCAACGAACGAGCACACGACGCCGAGAGCCGGCGTCATTTTTTTAGCAGACGATCTTTTCGAATCAAAAGCGGCGCGAGCTTTTTTCATATCAGTTGTTGTTTTGTTTCTGCGATTGTCGCCCCCTGCGGAACGCGCGCCGCTTTTGAGTCGAAAAGATCGTCTGCTAAAGAAAAGACGCCGGCTCTCGGCGCCGTATGCTCGTTCGTTGGCGGCGTTCGTTGCGCCATCTCTTGTCTCCCGTGCGAAACGGCGCCGTGTTGTTTGAAGACAGGTGGCGTCGCTGCGTTTCCATAGGAGCTAAGCCTTTTTTTTTCTTTACTTTTTCCTCAGGTAAGTTCGCTCTTCGCAAATTTTACAAAACAAATGCACCATCTGTGGGCAACGGTGCACAGAGTCGTAGCGCGATAGGTTAAGAAACCGAATTTTCCGGTCGATTTAAAGAGCCTGGCGTCTCCTTGTATCACCCTGTATGTCTGGAAAATAAAGCTTTAACTGAATTTGAATTGAAGTGCTCCAATGTTTATATCTGGCATGGTTGTTTGATTGATTGAGTGGAATTTACGGGTGCAAAAAGTGTGACGCTCTAATGTCCCAGTATATGTCGGTCATTTCTGCGGCATGCTTTACTGGCGAAAGGTCTTTAGGCATAGTACATAAAGAAGCCTGCATCATGCGCCCTTGCACCTTTTCTAAAAAAACAAACACGTGTAGCTGATCGACTCGTTTTTCTCTCATTATTTCAATGGTAAGTTTTTTGGTTTTTTTTTTATGTATCCAGTCTCCGGATAGTATGCATCCCCAAACGCGCATCAGCTTTCTCCTACTCCTTTACCTTTAAATTCCGTGTGGTGGAACGGCTCGTTGTTTTATCTCTCGCCACGACCGTGGCATGCTTGTCTGACACGTGTGTCTTGGATTAATTGCACCCAGAAGCATCCATCAGAATCATGCGGTGTACCGGGACGCTTGTCGCCAGCGGCACTCACCAGACACCGTGCGCGATGGTACTTTGATGCCAGAAACGAAGGACGTACTCACTATGGGCTGCATCGTGTTGTCGGGCACGCTCGACGGGATGGTACCGCACTCATATAAGTTCTTGCAGCAGTTACCGCGACCCGGACGGCAGATGGAGTCAGCGCTCAAGCACCAAACGTACACATTTGCGAAGGCCAAGTAGCAGCTAGATCATGTCACGAGAACAGGGAGTGCCGTTGGTACAATGGATGTCCGGGACTATGTGTATAGTGTATAAACAATTCATGAGGTTCACGCAGTCTACAGAGGAGATCCAAAAAGCATAATATGTCCAGGATCATCGTGCAGGAGTATTCGCGCTGTTTTTCAATATGGATTATTACCAACTAGCCCAACTTTCCATTCTAATAGTCATCGTCATGATTTGCTTCTAATGAATCTGGGAATACAAGTTGTAAGTGATGGATGTCGTCGAGTCATAAAATAAATCAGTCTAAAGTAGGTTAGTTTAACACCAAAGTGGTGTGGCGTTGCTGGTTTTAGAGGCAACAGCCTTAGCGTTCGACCAATTGGCTTTGGTTTTTTTAAGTTTTGGGATAACTGAAGGCGTTCACCGTCAATGCACTTACTCAATGGCGTGCCATAGAGTAGAATTGTGCAAAGGTAATTTTAATTTTATTCACACCATCAAATGACCTTAATAAATTATAATGGCAATCATCTAAATAATGATAATAATCTCTGAAGAAGGGGAGCAAGGAGGACAAAAAAAACCGAGTCTCCAAGTACAGCTAGGTGACTGTTGCGCGGCTGAAAAAATCTGCCTGGTCCTGGTATTGAACTAAGAACCTCTTCAATTCCACATTTCCATTGGAGCGCTGTACCAACTGAGCTACCAATTGAGCCTGGTCTCTGGTTCGATACCAGGATCACGCTGATTTTTTCAGTAGCGCACCAGTCACCTAGCTTTGCTTGGAGATTAGTATTTATCCTTTGTATCCCTTGTTCCCCTTCTCCAGGAAATTATTATCGTTATTCTTGTCCTGCTCGCTGCACCTTTGCATTAATTGCGTTGACATTATAACATTAAAATGCAAGCCGTTCACCCTAGTTGGTGTTGGGTGGCAGCTGTTAAAACCCGCTTGCTCTACTGACGTATAACTCCTGGTTAGTTCAGTTGGTCGAGCGCTCCACTGAAAATGGTGAAGTCATTGGTTCGACACCAGCCCCAGGCGAGTTTTTGCAGTCGCGCACCAGTCACCTAGTTGTGTTTGGAGGTTTGTGTCATTTGTGTCATTTGTCCCCCTTGTTCGCATTCTCCAGGGACTGTAATCGTTGTTCTATTCCAGCTCGCAGCACATTTGCATTAATTTTATGAGCAATCATCTAGCATGTTCCGCAGGCGGTATTCACCCGATAGGTTTAAGTGCTCTGAGCACTATTTCGCACCTTCCTTATGAATAACTTGTCTGGCTTTGAACCAATTCGTTTCCCTCCCGGCTCAGAGTTCTTCCATCTAACCGTAAGGGGTAGTGAAACAAACATAGTCTGGCTATAATTTCAACGTCAAGTTCAACATATGTAGGATTTACCTCCAGAAAGCATGGTTATCATCACTTTCATTCTGATTTATTCATATGTTACTAGAAAACCGAGCTGCGCTGCTATGTTTTTTAGATTAAGCTATAAAGGCCAATAGTTTTATCTTTTTTTTTACGTTTGTCAGTTTGGCACTGCTCCCATCAACGCTCGCAAATTCTCTCGCACATTTTCGTTGTACGATCTCAATTTTTTTTTTTTTAAGTTAGTTGTTGCTCTGGAGAAAATGCATCGTGATTTATTACGAGTTTTTATTTCCCCATTTACGCTGTCCGCTCAAAGTAATGCGTTGTCAAAATACATCATTTTTATCGGAACAACTCTTTCTGAAACATGACCCTCCATTGTCTTCAGGTCATGATGAATTGTGTCCTCCAGAAGAAAGGTGCTCGAAGCCGTGCCAAATGTCACGCTTACCATTCTTCATATATGCTACTGCGGTGAATCTGTTGTGAGACATTAAAAATTAATTCTCTCTTCATAAGCTTCTTCCAAACCGTTGCAACAGTCGCGCGTTAAGAATGACTGCCGTGTTTGTTAATATGCGGTGAGGGGGCACACTACATTTTCTGTCTTGGTTCTCTCCTTTAAGGCGGTACATTGACATTGCGTGCCTTATTATGCAAATATTGCAGGAAATGTTGTCTACAAAATCTACATTTGGGATTTTTTATTGCACAACGGAAGCACCCTCAGCCGACTTGAAGCTTTGGCTTTTTGTCTTTATATGTGTGCAGTCGTTAGTGCAGTGACAAAGCTGATGACAGAAGACCTCTACGCGCTGCCGTGCCCTGGAACGTTGATGAGCTCCCAAGATTTGTTTAACACGGCGATGGTGCTCTTGCCTTGGTATTTTGTGTAGTCTTCTGTGACTTCTTTCCTGCATTTCCCTTTGTGTTTCATATAATCATTAGAGCTCATCAGTAGGTTCATATTCGTTCTTCCAGAAGTGTCTCCTCAGTTAGGACGTTGATCGTGTTCTTTCAAATTGAAGTCCATCGTGCTCTTTCAAATTGAAGTCCATCAACATATGTTTTGTTACTATTTTAGATGCGGAGCATCTCTTGCTCGGGTCTATGTCCCGCGTCCGCGATGTAGTCGGCACTCGAACTACGCACGCGCAACTCTCCTCCTTCCCTCTCTCCAACAGCTGCGCGTTACTCTCTCCGCTCTCTCTCTCTACCAGCTGCGTGCACTGCGCGTGCGTTGGCTTCTCCTCACACCGCGCGCGCACGCGCAACTCTCCTCCTCTTGTCTCCTCTCCTTCAAGTGTGAAAAAAATAAAATAAACGGCGAGCGGCGAGCGTTCCAACTTTCTCTGCCGCGAGCCGCGACGAAGGCTCGCGTAGGGGGTAACGCTAGGGCAGTCGGTGGCGCCATCTCTCGACGTCAGCACGCAACTGAATCTTTCCTCGGAACCAACACGATGCTCCGCATCACCCCATGGTTCCCCTCGGGAAGATGGTGTAATTTTTGTGCCATATTGGAAGCGGCATTCCAGCCAAAAACCCAATGAATATTCCCATTGATTCAAGCACGCTTCTGTGCACCTGTATTACCTGGTACATTCGCACTAGTCCAGTATAATTTTTGCAGGATATCACCTGCTCGAGCTATTCGATTAGTGCGTTCATGTGTGATTTGATCAAGTTGTCTTTGCTTCTTAAATGCTCTGAATATTTTTATAACCAGTTCTTAGTTTCTATTCGACAACTGCAATCCTTTATTGGCTAAGGCCGCTTTCCCAGTAAAATATGTTAAGAGGTAATTGAGCTTGTGTTCATTTCATATTGCAGGCTTTTGAACGAACTGACGTTTTGAACTCATGCCAAACCCTTGGTCATATTAACTTGTTCCCATCAAACTCTGTGAGTTTATGCTTGTGCAGCTTGACCAGTTCATTCAGGTCACGTGGTGCTATTTTTGTAAGCGCTGGAGTTCGAAGACTGCAACCACCTTCCTGTGTACCTTGCTTTGTGGTTCGTATGCCGGTGTTTAGCTTCGAGAGTGCGGTTACTATTTTTAACTCGTATACCACTGCCCTTTCACATTCAACATCTGCGGTCTTGGCTGTGAGAACTTGCTTCAACTGGGCGTTTGCCGTTGTAAGCGTTTCTCATATTCCTTTATTAGACGACAGAAACAGCACATTCTTGTCGGCATTTTTGTTAGCCTTCCCCCTCCGTTATTGATTCTGTAATTGAAGCCCTGGTGACTCGTATCTTCTCTGTTATGAATACGTGTTTATTTCCGGAATCAACCAAAATGGAGACAGGCACTAAAAGCGTCAAGCCTGACAAGGTCTCTGTCCCTAATGCAGCGCTTTCTAGCAGCCCACAGTTTACAGAGGTCACGTAGATTAGAGATAAGCAAAGTAATCATTTTTAGACTATAAGAGAAAAAGAACTAGTTATTATATACAGGTTCAGAAAATAAGGTAATACCACTGCCCACCATGAGTGTCCTGAGCTCCCTTTTAGATTTACTAAAAGTGTTATTCAAACCTAGAAATTATTTAATGTTATTCAGAGCTTTGCTGACGTGATGTACTATGATATACTATTGTTTGCGTTCCATAATTGGTACGGGTCTGAGGGGGCTACTTATGTGCGTGTCGAAGAGGGTACGCATGCGTTCTGTCACATACATCCGTCACATATTGCTTTTGTCTGTGAATCAGTTATAATAACTTAAAATCATAAATCTGAGTGACCTTGAGTATGCCATATTTTTTTTTTTTTTTTTAAAGAGGTGCGGTGTAAAGGTCCGGCAATTTACCCTGATAATTTTTAAGCAGGCGAAACATGGCTCCCTTGTTTATGGTAAAATTTTCATATTGTTCCCGTCCAATTGCTGTTGGTGTTTCTCTGTTTTTCCTTTTGTACTGCTCAATTCCTCTTCAGCTGCTCTTTCGCTGCCTTCTACTGTAGCACTTTCATTAGCATAGCGGCATCCTAGTCACGGCCCCCCTTTCAACGGGGAACCAATTTAGCCGTTGTTACCGTTACCGTTAATGTATTGATGGAGATTGTTTTAATTAAAAAGATCAAAAACACCAATGCAAGCTTAAGCGTCTTAATTCTTTCTTGTGCACTCCATCACCTTCTTCCAATAGGTCATGATTTGCAAGATATTTTAACCCGCCAGCAAAGTTAAATGCAAAATGGCACAATATTGGGGAACAATTTTATGAACTGCAAATTGGGTAGAGGGACACACGAGAAATAGCAGATGAAGGCAAGTAGTCAAATACGTGAGTTCCGCTGTGAAATTATGAAAATAACAGCGGAGTTTTGTTTTCTCTCACAGAAAAACTTGCTCACTATTGTGACGGAATACGGCCCAAAGATTGAACAGGAGCATTTATCACCAGTCAGCTTGCCCCTATAACAATCAATCCCTCGACAAATACTTGAGTTAGCGTTTGTGAAAGTAAAGTCTCGATTACAGCATGTGCTCTGAGCATTCTCCAAGTCGGGAACGAAGATGTAATGAACATTGGCAACCCCAGCCCGTACCGAGACACCTGAAACCTCGATCCGACGCGTACTTCTGGAGGTTAACCCTGCTTAGTTGTATTAGTGCTTTTCCCAAACAGTTCGCCGGACAGGGCGTCATATTGTTAATAAAGTTTGACACCACCACCCAAACAGTTACCGCGCTTGGACGTCAATAAACGCCTATCCTAGATATTGTAAGCGTCAGGTGAACGTCTGAACAAAATATAGCAAAAACAAAAAAAAAATGATTTGCGTTCTCGTTAATTGAATTTCATATCATTTTCGCCAGAAAATATATCGAATATTAACAAATACTTATACAACTATAAATAATATTTTGTATAATTATCAGGATCTTGCGCCACGTAGCCGTTGTAGCAACAGTTAGTCACAACGATGACCCAAACTATATATTGTAATAAATCAGTCATCTGAAATATAAACTCCCCAGTTCAATATAAGAAAGCGATTTATTTTTAAAGGAAAACAAAACCTTCCACGAATAATGATATCATTGTTTAACTCTAGCACTTGCCAAATATAGTTATAGCATTCCCTCTCTACCTTTCACCCTAAAGGATGGTGGCCGCTTTCGAACCTGACCGCAACGTTCTCTGTCACCGAATGCCCAACCAACTCGGTGACGAGACCCTGAAGGATAAGAATTGATCTGCATGCTCATTTTCAAGGCAGCCGGAAGGCGTTCAGAAGAATGGGGGATTTGGACGAGGAGAAACTAAAGAATCTCTTCCAATCGCGTAATATTTTGTTTCTTGACGAGGCACTGCACCAAGAATAAAGTGGTCAGGCCTTTAAAAAGAGGTAACTGATACGCGTACCGCACTTCCGGTATGTGGTCTATAGAATTCCTCAGTCTTGTCTGAATTATTGAAGTTTGAATCCGTGACTCAGATTGATCTCTGAAACTTTTTCTCCATACCTTGCTGACCTTACTCTTCGCAACGTTTCAGTGCGGAACCATGTAAACTCTAAGATTCCTGATTTATGAAGTTAAGTTTGCTTCAGGCTCACATAGAATAATAAATACTCTCACGAAAACGTCATAGATATATTTTTGTTGTTGTTCTGGAATGAATCTAACTAATATCCTCACCAGGAGCAGGTTCTTTCAAAGGGCTGCCTCCGATTGCGTCTATTTTCTTCAGCATGGGAAGCGTTGAGTTGCCGGCCACACACGAATGGGTAGACATCTTGCAGCGGTAGCCCTCCGGGCAGCAGGTCGCGCGGTCGCTGCAGCACACGGCGTGAGGGTACGGACAACAGCCGTACCGGCCTCCCGCAACCACACAGCAGGTTTGGCTGTCTTGGCAGAAACGTCCATCTGGACACCGAACGCTTTGGACTGCAATGTGCCAGAGATAGTTGATCACAATCAGAAACCAACGTGTTGAAGAAACAATTCCAGCGAGTTAAATTTTCCACAAAAGCACGGCACATTGGGGGGCATTGCTCCTTGTTTGTTTGTGAAGTGGGAACCTGTTGACTAAGAGACAAAAATGAACCTTTGGCGACCGAAGTCACTTTAAGCAAGACCACTAGTATAGAAGCAGAATATTTTCTCATCGGCTCATTAGAGGCCGCAGACCGCGCGTGTGCGCAGAAACGCGACAACATCGATAGTAATTAAACGTCTAGAATAGACAGTCCGTCTATTCTAGGCGTTAGAATAGTTAGAATAGTTTTATTTCAGGTTTTCTTCCAAAATATATTTCCCAGAACCGTCTCACTTAAGCACATGTGTGCTTGTGTGTGAGAACGGGCAGTCTAATTGTACAGGTGCTCCCCCCCCCCCCCCCCAACGCATTACTACAGAAAAAAAGGGAAACAACAAGAATAAAACAAAAACTAAATTGCAAGAACCCGTGGGGTGTCGTCCTGTGGCCTAATAATTATTAACACTTCGCGGATCGAACTTTGCGTCGTGCAATTATATCCGTTACATTCATCCCGCGTAAAAAGAAGAAACACCGCATGCAGCAGTAGCGAAAACCAAAAATGACAAGTAACGCTCAACACGGAAAATTTCTATCCCAGCGAAAAGAATCATGAAAAATATATAAATATGTAAAAAAGATACCGTAGACATTGCTCGTAAATCAGCAATATACTAAGCCGATAATGAAACGCAAAAGCAACAAGAAGATATTCGAAACTAAATGTTCAACAGCAAAGTCATTACAACAAAAACCAACACAAGCAGCGGCCATGAATCAGTAACAACCAAAGAAGCGACAAAAATTGCTTGACATGAGTGACAAGGCGAGATCATGAATAAATATCAGGGCATACTTCCAAATTCAAATTGACCTGTTTTGACACCATTTCAATATTTTTTTTTTTTTTTTTACTGCACGTAACGACTGCATTTCCTGCAAATTGCCAGGAAGTTGATTAAAGAGATTTGGAACATAATAGTTTCTTGATCGTGTTCCATAATTCGTATATACTTTAGGAATATTATATTTCTCGGCCCTCCTAAGTTGTTTTTGTCTGGTTGACGTGATGATTGTATAGTTCATCAGATTACCGGTCGCCAGAAGATTAAGTTCGGCAAGCTTTTCATCGAATGGGATGTGCTCGAGCCGGGTTCCATACGTGACGTTCTTTACCATTCTTTTTATCATGTTATCAATTTTTTGCTTTTTGGTGTTCGAACAGAATGCGTAGATCGTTATTCTATACCTCAATTTTGATTCACCTAACATTTGGTAAACTGTTTCCCTTCAAGTGATGTCCGCGTGACTACGAAGTCTGTATAAGTAAGATGAAATCATCCTCAGCTGCTTTATTAGGTTATCTGTATGCAAATTCCAGGATAAATGTTCGTGGAAGTAAATTCCTAGGTATTTAGTTGCTGTTGCGTATGCTAGTGGTGAACAGCAACAATTCCTGCATTCCGCTGAATGTAAAAAAGATGGGTTCTGTGAGGAGAATACGCTTTTGATGGGTTCTGAAGCACATTAAACTAGTCTTATTTTCATTTACAAAAATGCAGTTTTTTACAGACCAGTTCATTCTTTGCTTGATGTCTTCTTGTAAAGCGGACGCAGCAGTACTATAATTTTAGTTTGCTAGAACTAAAGCGGTATCGTCTGCATATTGATATATATTTGATATTAAAGGCAAAGAAGCGAGGTCATTCATGTATATATTAAATAGCATTGGGCCTAATACCGATCCTTGGGGTACACCGCAGGTGAGGTTGATGGTATCACTTATACTATTGCTATTGCTATTGTTGCACTAAATACGCGATTGCACTTGATAAAGATGCACTAAATACACCATATGCACTTGATAACTTTTTCTCTTTTTTATGCCATATTTATTTTTAAGTGGCGCAAGGAGAGGTCTTGTAATTTACCCTAATAATTTTACAGCAGGTGTAACATGACTCCCTTGTTTATGGCGAAATTTTCATATGGTTCCCGCCCGATTGTGGTTAATGTTTCTCGGTTTTTCCTTCTGTACTGCTCAATTTTTCTTCAGCTTCTCTTCAGCTGTCTTCTACTGTAGAATTAGCATTGGCTTAGCGGCATCCTGGTCACGGCTCCCGTTTCAACGGGGAACCTATTTAGCCGTTGTTACCGTTACCGTTAATGTATTGGTGGAGATTGTTTTAATTAAAAAGATCAAAAACAATATTGCAAGCTGAAGCGTCTTAATTATTTTTTGTGCACTCCATCGCCTTCTTTCAATAGGTCATGATTTGCAAGATATTTTAACCCGCCAGCAAAGTTAAATGCCAAATGACACAATATTGGGCAACAATTTTATGAAGTGCAAATTGCGTAGAGGGACACACGAGAAATAGCGGATGAGGGCAAGTAGCCAAATACGTGAGTTCCGCTGTGAAATTATGAAAAAAAGAGCGGAGTTTTGTTTTGTTTTCTATCTCAGAAACACTTTCTGACTTGTGATCGAATAAGGCCCAAAGATTGAACAACACCATGTATCAGCAGTCAGCTGGCCCTCTATAACAATTAATCTCTCCGCAAATACTTGCGTTAGCGTTTGTGAAAGTAAAGTCTCGATTACAGCACGTGCTCTGAGCATTGCCCAAGTCGGGAACGAAGATGTGATGAACATTGGCGGCCCGAGCCCGTACCGAGACACCTGAAACCTTGATCTGACCCCCACTTGAGGTGGTTAATTCTGCTTAGTTATATTAGTGTTTTGTCTTAACAGTTAACGCGTATGGACGTCAGTGAACGCCAATCCTAGATATTGTAAGCGTCAGATTTACGTCTAGCCGGAATTTAGCAGAACAAAAACAAATGGTTTGTATTCTCGTTAGTGTGTTTTTTATGTTCAGCTGGCCTCATTCACTAGAACTTGATACCGTAGTCGCCAGAAAATATATCGAATATTAACAAATATCTAAGCCACTATAAAGTATATTTTGTCGAATCAGCGGTATCTTGCGCCACCTAGCCGTTGTAGAAACAGTTAAAGTCACAACGATGACCCAACCAATATAGTGTCATAAATCAGTCATCTGAAATATAAACTCCCCAGTTCAATATAGGGAGGCGATTTATTTTTAAAGGAAAACAAAGCGTTCCAGGAATAATGATATCATTGTTTAACTCTAGTACTTGCCAAATATACTAACAGCATTCCTTCTCTGCCTTTCGCCCTAAACGATGGTGGCCGCTTTCAAGCATGACCGCAACGTTTTCTCTCACCGATTGCCCAACCGACTCGGTGACGAGACCTAGAACAATAACAATCTATCTGCATGCTCATTTTCAAGACAGCAGGCAGTCGTTAATAACAGTGAGGGATTTGGACGAGGAGAAACTCAGCATCTCTTCCGAATTGGTCGTGTAATGTTTTGTTTCTTGACGAAGCACTGCACAAAGCATGAAGTGGTTCGGCGTTCAAATAGAGCTTATTACTTCGTTTCACGTTATGTGCGGCCGAAGTCAAAGCTAGAAGCGCGAGCCCAACGCTCTGAGCGTTCCTGCTTCGCACGTGCGATCGTGCACTACAGGCGCTGTTACAAGCAGCATACTCGCGCTTGTAGCGTTGGCTTCGCTCGCACATAAGGAGAAACGAACTATAATACTCGTACCGCACATCCGGTATGTGGTCCATAGCATTTCTCATTTTAGTCTGAATTTATTGAATTTGACTCCGTCACTCAGATTGCTCTCTGCAACATTTTTCCCCATACTAACATGCAAGCCCTCGCGCAGTCGAGTACTTGAACAGCAGCTCCGGTGGCGGGATAAGCAACCAGATCACACCCATTTCGTATTGATCGGACTCTCTGCTGATCTTACTCGTCGCAACGTTTCTATGCGAAACCAGGCACGTGAAATCGAAAATTCTTGATTTATGAAGTTAACTTCAACCACGCTTAGAATAAAAAATGCTGTCACGAAAACGTCATAGATATATCTTTGTTGTTGTTCTGGAATGAATCTAACTAATATCCTCACCAGGAGCGGGTTCTTTCAAAGGGCTGCCTCCGACTGTGTCTATTTTCTTCAGCATGGGAAGCGTTGAGTTGCCGGCCACACACGAATGGGTAGACACCTTGCAGCGGTAGCCCTCCGGGCAGCAGGACGCGAGGTCACTGCAGCACACGGCGTGAGGGTACGGACAACAGCCGTAATGGCCTCCCGAAACCAGACAGCAGGTTTGGCCGTCTTGGCACCAACCTCCACCTGGACACCGGACGATTTCGACTGCAATGTGCCAGAGATAGTTGATCACAATCAGAAACCAACGTGTTGAAGAAACAATATCAGCGAGTTAAATTTTTTACAAAGCACGGCACATTGTGAGGCATTGCTCCTTGTTTGTTTGTGAAGGGGGAACCTGTTGACTAAGAAACAAAAATGAACCTTTGGCGACCGAAGTCACTTTAAGCAAGACCACTTGTATAGAAGCAGAATATTTTCTCATCGGTTCATTAGCTGCCGCAGATCGCGCGTGTGCGCAGAAATGCGACAACATCGATAGTAATTAAACGCCTAGAATAGATAGACCGTCTCTTCTAGGCGTTGCACTAAATGCGCGATTACACTTGATAAAAATGCACTAAATGCTCGATTGCACTCGATAACTTTTTCACTTTTTTATGCCATATTTTGTTTTTAAGTGGCGCAAGGAGAGATCTTGTAATGTACCCTAATAATTTTCAAGCAGGTGTTACATGACTCCCTTGTTTATGGCGAAATTTTCATATTGTTCCCGTTCGATTGTGGTTAGTGTTGCTCGGTTTTTCCTTCTGTACTACTCAATTTCTCTTCAGCTGCTCTTCAGCTGCCTTCTACTGTAGAATTAGCATTGGCTTAGCGGCATCCTGGTCACGGCTCCCGTTTCAACGGGGAACCTATTTAGCCGTTGTGACCGTTACCGTTAATGTATTAGTGGAGATTGTTTTAATTAAAAAGATCAAAAACAATATTGCAAGCTGAAGCGTCTTAATTATTTTTTGTGCACTCCATCGCCTTCTTTCAATAGGTCATGATTTGCGAGATATTTTAACCCGCCAGCAAAGTTAAATGCCAAATGACACAATATTGGGCAACAATTTTATGAAGTGCAAATTGCGTAGAGGGACACACGAGAAATAGCAGATGAGGGCAAGTAGCCAAATACGTGAGTTCCGCTGTGAAATTATGAAAAAAAGAGCAGAGTTTTGTTTTGTTTTCTATCTCAGAAACACTTTCTGACCTGTGATCGAATAAGGCCCAAAGATTGAACAACACCATGTATCAGCAGTCAGCTGGCCCTCTATAAAAATTAATCTCTCCGCAAATACTTGAGTTAGCGTTTCTGAAAGTAAAGTCTCGATTACAGCACGTGCTCTGAGCATTGCACAAGTTGGGAACGAAGATGTGATGAACATTGGCGGCCCGAGCCCGTATTGAGACACCTGAAACCTTGATCTGACCGCGACTTGAGGTGGTTAACCCTTCTTAGTTATATTAGTGTTATGTATGTATGGACGTCAATGAACGCCAATCCTAGATATTGTAAGCGTCAGGTGTACAGCTGCAACGGAAAAAGAGTAGCACAAGTGTTCGATGACCGGAGCGGCAAAATCACGACACGTGGCGCTATTGTTCCTGAGTGCGCCGATAGCGAGAGTGCCAGTCATGTTGCATGTCTCAATGCGGGGGTGGCCGGCAGAAAGTTGAAGGATAAGATAGGATTTAAAATGCGGGCTTTGGGATGGGCTGCTTTCTGCCGGCCGCCCCCGCGTTGAAACATGGAACGTGACTGTCACTCTCGTTATCGGCGCGCTAGGGAACAATAGCGCCGCCTGTCGCGATTTTGCCGCTCCGGTCGTCGGTCACTTGTGCTACTCTTTTTCCGTTGCAGCTGTACGTCTAGCCGGAAATTAGCAGAACAAAAACAAATGGTTTGTATTCTCGTTAGTAGAACTTGATATCGTAGTTGCCAGAAAATATATCGAGCATTAACAAATAATTAAGCAACTATACAGTATATTTTGTCGAATTAGCGGTATCTTGCGCCACCTAGCCGTTGTAGCAACAGTTAAAGTCACAACGATGACCCAACCAATATATTGTCATAAATCAGTCATCTGAAATTTAATCTCCCCAGTTCAATATAGGGAAGCGATTTATTTTTAAAGGAAATACAAAACCTTCCAGGAATAAGGATATCATTGTTTAACTCTAGTACTTGCCAAATATACTAACAGCATTCCTTCTCTGCCTTTCGCCCTAAACGATGGTGGCCGCTTTCAAGCATGACCGCAATGTTTTCTGTCACCGATTGCCCAACCGACTCGGTGACGAGACCTAGAACAATAACAATCTATCTGCATGCTCATTTTCAACCCAGCAGGCAGGCGTTAAGAACAGTGAGGGATTTGGACGAGGAGAAACTTAGCATCTCTTCCGATTTGGTCTTGTAATATTTGTGTCTTGACGAGGCACTGCACAAAGCATGAAGTGGTTCGGCGTTCAAATAGAGCTCATTACTTCGTTTCACGTTATGTGCGGCCGAAGTCAAAGCTAGAAGCGCGAGCCCAACGCTCTGAGCGTTCCTGCTTCGCACGTGCGATCGTGCACTACAGGCGCTGTTACAAGCAGCATACTCGCGCTTGTAGCGTTGGCTTCGCTCGCACATAAGGAGAAACGAACTATAATACTCGTACCGCACATCCGGTATGTGGTCCATAGCATTTCTCATTTTAGTCTGAATTTATTGAATTTGACTCCGTCACTCAGATTGCTCTCTGCAACATTTTTCCCCATACTAACATGCAAGCCCTCGCGCAGTCGAGTACTTGAACAGCAGCTCCGGTGGCGGGATAAGCAACCAGATCACACCCATTTCGTATTGATCGGACTCTCTGCTGATCTTACTCGTCGCAACGTTTCTATGCGAAACCAGGCACGTGAAATCGAAAATTCTTGATTTATGAAGTTAACTTCAACCACGCTTAGAATAAAAAATGCTGTCACGAAAACGTCATAGATATATCTTTGTTGTTGTTCTGGAATGAATCTAACTAATATCCTCACCAGGAGCGGGTTCTTTCAAAGGGCTGCCTCCGACTGTGTCTATTTTCTTCAGCATGGGAAGCGTTGAGTTGCCGGCCACACACGAATGGGTAGACACCTTGCAGCGGTAGCCCTCCGGGCAGCAGGACGCGAGGTCACTGCAGCACACGGCGTGAGGGTACGGACAACAGCCGTAATGGCCTCCCGAAACCAGACAGCAGGTTTGGCCGTCTTGGCACCAACCTCCACCTGGACACCGGACGATTTCGACTGCAATGTGCCAGAGATAGTTGATCACAATCAGAAACCAACGTGTTGAAGAAACAATATCAGCGAGTTAAATTTTTTACAAAGCACGGCACATTGTGAGGCATTGCTCCTTGTTTGTTTGTGAAGGGGGAACCTGTTGACTAAGAAACAAAAATGAACCTTTGGCGACCGAAGTCACTTTAAGCAAGACCACTTGTATAGAAGCAGAATATTTTCTCATCGGTTCATTAGCTGCCGCAGATCGCGCGTGTGCGCAGAAATGCGACAACATCGATAGTAATTAAACGCCTAGAATAGATAGACCGTCTCTTCTAGGCGTTGCACTAAATGCGCGATTGCACTTGATAAAAATGCACTAAATGCTCGATTGCACTCGATAACTTTTTCACTTTTTTATGCCATATTTTGTTTTTAAGTGGCGCAAGGACGAGATCTTGTAATGTACCCTAATAATTTTCAAGCAGGCGTTACATGACTCCCTTGTTTATGGCGAAATTTTCATATTGTTCCCGTTCGATTGTAGTTAGTGTTGCTCGGTTTTTCCTTCTGTACTACTCAATTTCTATTCAGCTGCTCTTCAGCTGCCTTCTACTGTAGAATTAGCATTGGCTTAGCGGCATCCTGGTCACGGCTCCTGTTTCAACGGGGAACCTATTTAGCCGTTGTTAGCCGTTACCGTTAATGTATTAGGTGGAGATTGTTTTAATTAAAAAGATCAAAAACAATATTGCAAGCTGAAGCGTCTTAATTATTTTGTGTGCACTCCATCGCCTTCTTTCAATAGGTCATGATTTGCGAGATATTTTAACCCGCCAGCAAAGTTAAATGCCAAATGACACAATATTGGGCAACAATTTTATGAAGTGCAAATTGCGTAGAGGGACACACGAGAAATAGCAGATGAGGGCAAGTAGCCAAATACGTGAGTTCCGCTGTGAAATTATGAAAAAAAGAGCAGAGTTTTGTTTTGTTTTCTATCTCAGAAACACTTTCTGACCTGTGATCGAATAAGGCCCAAAGATTGAACAACACCATGTATCAGCAGTCAGCTGGCCCTCTATAAAAATTAATCTCTCCGCAAATACTTGAGTTAGCGTTTCTGAAAGTAAAGTCTCGATTACAGCACGTGCTCTGAGCATTGCACAAGTTGGGAACGAAGATGTGATGAACATTGGCGGCCCGAGCCCGTATTGAGACACCTGAAACCTTGATCTGACCGCGACTTGAGGTGGTTAACCCTTCTTAGTTATATTAGTGTTATGTATGTATGGACGTCAATGAACGCCAATCCTAGATATTGTAAGCGTCAGGTGTACAGCTGCAACGGAAAAAGAGTAGCACAAGTGTTCGATGACCGGAGCGGCAAAATCACGACACGTGGCGCTATTGTTCCTGAGTGCGCCGATAGCGAGAGTGCCAGTCATGTTGCATGTCTCAATGCGGGGGTGGCCGGCAGAAAGTTGAAGGATAAGATAGGATTTAAAATGCGGGCTTTGGGATGGGCTGCTTTCTGCCGGCCGCCCCCGCGTTGAAACATGGAACGTGACTGTCACTCTCGTTATCGGCGCGCTAGGGAACAATAGCGCCGCCTGTCGCGATTTTGCCGCTCCGGTCGTCGGTCACTTGTGCTACTCTTTTTCCGTTGCAGCTGTACGTCTAGCCGGAAATTAGCAGAACAAAAACAAATGGTTTGTATTCTCGTTAGTAGAACTTGATATCGTAGTTGCCAGAAAATATACCGAGCATTAACAAATAATTAAGCAACTATACAGTATATTTTGTCGAATTAGCGGTATCTTGCGCCACCTAGCCGTTGTAGCAACAGTTAAAGTCACAACGATGACCCAACCAATATATTGTCATAAATCAGTCATCTGAAATTTAATCTCCCCAGTTCAATATAGGGAAGCGATTTATTTTTAAAGGAAATACAAAACCTTCCAGGAATAAGGATATCATTGTTTAACTCTAGTACTTGCCAAATATACTAACAGCATTTCTTCTCTGCCTTTCGCCCTAAACGATGGTGGCCGCTTTCGAGCATGACCGCAATGTTTTCTGTCACCGATTGCCCAACCGACTCGGTGACGAGACCTAGAACAATAACAATCTATCTGCATGCTCATTTTCAACCCAGCAGGCAGGCGTTAAGAACAGTGAGGGATTTGGACGAGGAGAAACTTAGCATCTCTTCCGATTTGGTCTTGTAATATTTGTGTCTTGACGAGGCACTGCACAAAGCATGAAGTGGTTCGGCGTTCAAATAGAGCTCATTACTTCGTTTCACGTTATGTGCGGCCGAAGTCAAAGCTAGAAGCGCGAGCCCAACGCTCTAAGCGTTCCTGCTTCGCACGTGCGATCGTGCACTACAGGCGCTGTTACAAGCAGCATACTCGCGCTTGTAGCGTTGGCTTCGCTCGCACATAAGGAGAAACGAACTATAATACTCGTACCGCACATCCGGTATGTGGTCCATAGCATTTCTCATTTTAGTCTGAATTTATTGAATTTGACTCCGTCACTCAGATTGCTCTCTGCAACATTTTTCCCCATACTAACATGCAAGCCCTCGCGCAGTCGAGTACTTGAACAGCAGCTCCGGTGGCGGGATAAGCAACCAGATCACACCCATTTCGTATTGATCGGACTCTCTGCTGATCTTACTCGTCGCAACGTTTCTATGCGAAACCAGGCACGTGAAATCGAAAATTCTTGATTTATGAAGTTAACTTCAACCACGCTTAGAATAAAAAATGCTGTCACGAAAACGTCATAGATATATCTTTGTTGTTGTTCTGGAATGAATCTAACTAATATCCTCACCAGGAGCGGGTTCTTTCAAAGGGCTGCCTCCGACTGTGTCTATTTTCTTCAGCATGGGAAGCGTTGAGTTGCCGGCCACACACGAATGGGTAGACACCTTGCAGCGGTAGCCCTCCGGGCAGCAGGACGCGAGGTCACTGCAGCACACGGCGTGAGGGTACGGACAACAGCCGTAATGGCCTCCCGAAACCAGACAGCAGGTTTGGCCGTCTTGGCACCAACCTCCACCTGGACACCGGACGATTTCGACTGCAATGTGCCAGAGATAGTTGATCACAATCAGAAACCAACGTGTTGAAGAAACAATATCAGCGAGTTAAATTTTTTACAAAGCACGGCACATTGTGAGGCATTGCTCCTTGTTTGTTTGTGAAGGGGGAACCTGTTGACTAAGAAACAAAAATGAACCTTTGGCGACCGAAGTCACTTTAAGCAAGACCACTTGTATAGAAGCAGAATATTTTCTCATCGGTTCATTAGCTGCCGCAGATCGCGCGTGTGCGCAGAAATGCGACAACATCGATAGTAATTAAACGCCTAGAATAGATAGACCGTCTCTTCTAGACGTTGCACTAAATGCGCGATTACACTTGATAAAAATGCACTAAATGCTCGATTGCACTCGAGAACTTTTTCACTTTTTTATGCCATATTTTGTTTTTAAGTGGCGCAAGGACAGATCTTGTAATGTACCCTAATAATTTTCAAGCAGGCGTTACATGACTCCCTTGTTTATGGCGAAATTTTCATATTGTTCCCGTTCGATTGTGGTTAGTGTTGCTCGGTTTTTCCTTCTGTACTACTCAATTTCTCTTCAGCTGCTCTTCAGCTGCCTTCTACTGTAGAATTAGCATTGGCTTAGCGGCATCTTGGTCACGGCTCCCGTTTCAACGGGGAACCTATTTAGCCGTTGTTACCGTTACCGTTAATGTATTGGTGGAGATTGTTTTAATTAAAAAGATCAAAAACAATATTGCAAGCTGAAGCGTCTTAATTATTTTGTGTGCACTCCATCGCCTTCTTTCAATAGGTCATGATTTGCGAGATATTTTAACCCGCCAGCAAAGTTAAATGCCAAATGACACAATATTGGGCAACAATTTTATGAAGTGCAAATTGCGTAGAGGGACACACGAGAAATAGCAGATGAGGGCAAGTAGCCAAATACGTGAGTTCCACTGTGAAATTATGAAAAAAAGAGCAGAGTTTTGTTTTGTTTTCTATCTCAGAAACACTTTCTGACTTGTGATCGAATAAGGCCCAAAGATTGAACAACACCATGTATCAGCAGTCAGCTGGCCCTCTATAAAAATTAATCTCTCCGCAAATACTTGAGTTAGCGTTTCTGAAAGTAAAGTCTCGATTACAGCACGTGCTCTGAGCATTGCAGAAGTTGGGAACGAAGATGTGATGAACATTGGCGGCCCGAGCCCGTATCGAGACACCTGAAACCTTGATCTGACCGCGACTTGAGGTGGTTAACCCTTCTTAGTTATATTAGTGTTATGTATGTATGGACGTCAATGAACGCCAATCCTAGATATTGTAAGCGTCAGGTGTACAGCTGCAACGGAAAAAGAGTAGCACAAGTGTTCGATGACCGGAGCGGCAAAATCACGACACGTGGCGCTATTGTTCCTGAGTGCGCCGATAGCGAGAGTGCCAGTCGTGTTGCATGTTTCAATGCGGGGGTGGCCGGCAGAAAGTTGAAGGATAAGATAGGATTTAAAATGCGGGCTTTGGGATGGGCTGCTTTCTGCCGGCCGCCCCCGCGTTGAAACATGGAACGTGACTGTCACTCTCGTTATCGGCGCGCTAGGGAACAATAGCGCCGCCTGTCGCGATTTTGCCGCTCCGGTCGTCGGTCACTTGTGCTACTCTTTTTCCGTTGCAGCTGTACGTCTAGCCGGAAATTAGCAGAACAAAAACAAATGGTTTGTATTCTCGTTAGTAGAACTTGATATCGTAGTTGCCAGAGAATATATCGAGCATTAACAAATAATTAAGCAACTATACAGTATATTTTGTCGAATTAGCGGTATCTTGCGCCACCTAGCCGTTGTAGCAACAGTTAAAGTCACAACGATGACCCAACCAATATATTGTCATAAATCAGTCATCTGAAATTTAATCTCCCCAGTTCAATATAGGGAAGCGATTTATTTTTAAAGGAAATACAAAACCTTCCAGGAATAAGGATATCATTGTTTAACTCTAGTACTTGCCAAATATACTAAAAGCATTCCTTCTCTGCCTTTCGCCCTAAACGATGGTGGCCGCTTTCGAGCATGACCGCAATGTTTTCTCTCACCGATTGCCCAACCGACTCGGTGACGAGACCTAGAACAATAACAATCTATCTGCATGCTCATTTTCAACCCAGCAGGCAGGCGTTAAGAACAGTGAGGGATTTGGACGAGGAGAAACTTAGCATCTCTTCCGATTTGGTCTTGTAATATTTGTGTCTTGACGAGGCACTGCACAAAGCATGAAGTGGTTCGGCGTTCAAATAGAGCTCATTACTTCGTTTCACGTTATGTGCGGCCGAAGTCAAAGCTAGAAGCGCGAGCCCAACGCTCTGAGCGTTCCTGCTTCGCACGTGCGATCGTGCACTACAGGCGCTGTTACAAGCAGCATACTCGCGCTTGTAGCGTTGGCTTCGCTCGCACATAAGGAGAAACGAACTATAATGCTCGTACCGCACATCCGGTATGTGGTCCATAGCATTTCTCATTTTAGTCTGAATTTATTGAATTTGACTCCGTCACTCAGATTGCTCTCTGCAACATTTTTCCCCATACTAACATGCAAGCCCTCGCGCAGTCGAGTACTTGAACAGCAGCTCCGGTGGCGGGATAAGCAACCAGATCACACCCATTTCGTATTGATCGGACTCTCTGCTGATCTTACTCGTCGCAACGTTTCTATGCGAAACCAGGCACGTGAAATCGAAAATTCTTGATTTATGAAGTTAACTTCAACCACGCTTAGAATAAAAAATGCTGTCACGAAAACGTCATAGATATATCTTTGTTGTTGTTCTGGAATGAATCTAACTAATATCCTCACCAGGAGCGGGTTCTTTCAAAGGGCTGCCTCCGACTGTGTCTATTTTCTTCAGCATGGGAAGCGTTGAGTTGCCGGCCACACACGAATGGGTAGACACCTTGCAGCGGTAGCCCTCCGGGCAGCAGGACGCGAGGTCACTGCAGCACACGGCGTGAGGGTACGGACAACAGCCGTAATGGCCTCCCGAAACCAGACAGCAGGTTTGGCCGTCTTGGCACCAACCTCCACCTGGACACCGGACGATTTCGACTGCAATGTGCCAGAGATAGTTGATCACAATCAGAAACCAACGTGTTGAAGAAACAATATCAGCGAGTTAAATTTTTTACAAAGCACGGCACATTGTGAGGCATTGCTCCTTGTTTGTTTGTGAAGGGGGAACCTGTTGACTAAGAAACAAAAATGAACCTTTGGCGACCGAAGTCACTTTAAGCAAGACCACTTGTATAGGAGGTATTCACTGGCCGCCATATTTGAGGTCACTGTTTAGAGCGCATGCTCAGAACGAGCTCGCATTAATAGGCTGCCAAGACCGGCAATCTTGGTGGTGCGGAATGCACGTGGCGAAAGAACTGTGGAAGCTCGCGTTCAGCACGCGCTCCGCAGCCGAGCACACAGCTATGGCCGCCAGTGAATACTCCCTATAGAAGCAGAATATTTTCTCATCGGTTCATTAGCTGCCGCAGATCGCGCGTGTGCGCAGAAATGCGACAACATCGATAGTAATTAAACGCCTAGAATAGATAGACCGTCTCTTCTAGGCGTTGCACTAAATGCGCGATTACACTTGATAAAAATGCACTAAATGCTCGATTGCACTCGATAACTTTTTCACTTTTTTATGCCATATTTTGTTTTTAAGTGGCGCAAGGAGAGATCTTGTAATGTACCCTAATAATTTTCAAGCAGGCGTTACATGACTCCCTTGTTTATGGCGAAATTTTCATATTGTTCCCGTTCGATTGTGGTTAGTGTTGCTCGGTTTTTCCTTCTGTACTACTCAATTTCTCTTCAGCTGCTCTTCAGCTGCCTTCTACTGTAGAATTAGCATTGGCTTAGCGGCATCTTGGTCACGGCTCCCGTTTCAACGGGGAACCTATTTAGCCGTTGTTACCGTTACCGTTAATGTATTGGTGGAGATTGTTTTAATTAAAAAGATCAAAAGCAATATTGCAAGCTGAAGCGTCTTAATTATTTTGTGTGCACTCCATCGCCTTCTTTCAATAGGTCATGATTTGCGAGATATTTTAACCCGCCAGCAAAGTTAAATGCCAAATGACACAATATTGGGCAACAATTTTATGAAGTGCAAATTGCGTAGAGGGACACACGAGAAATAGCAGATGAGGGCAAGTAGCCAAATACGTGAGTTCCGCTGTGAAATTATGAAAAAAAGAGCAGAGTTTTGTTTTGTTTTCTATCTCAGAAACACTTTCTGACTTGTGATCGAATAAGGCCCAAAGATTGAACAACACCATGTATCAGCAGTCAGCTGGCCCTCTATAAAAATTAATCTCTCCGCAAATACTTGAGTTAGCGTTTCTGAAAGTAAAGTCTCGATTACAGCACGTGCTCTGAGCATTGCACAAGTTGGGAACGAAGATGTGATGAACATTGGCGGCCCGAGCCCGTATCGAGACACCTGAAACCTTGATCTGACCGCGACTTGAGGTGGTTAACCCTTCTTAGTTATATTAGTGTTATGTATGTATGGACGTCAATGAACGCCAATCCTAGATATTGTAAGCGTCAGGTGTACAGCTGCAACGGAAAAAGAGTAGCACAAGTGTTCGATGACCGGAGCGGCAAAATCACGACACGTGGCGCTATTGTTCCTGAGTGCGCCGATAGCTAGAGTGCCAGTCATGTTGCATGTCTCAATGCGGGGGTGGCCGGCAGAAAGTTGAAGGATAAGATAGGATTTAAAATGCGGGCTTTGGGATGGGCTGCTTTCTGCCGGCCGCCCCCGCGTTGAAACATGGAACGTGACTGTCACTCTCGTTATCGGCGCGCTAGGGAACAATAGCGCCGCCTGTCGCGATTTTGCCGCTCCGGTCGTCGGTCACTTGTGCTACTCTTTTTCCGTTGCAGCTGTACGTCTAGCCGGAAATTAGCAGAACAAAAACAAATGGTTTGTATTCTCGTTAGTAGAACTTGATATCGTAGTTGCCAGAGAAATATATCGAGCATTAACAAATAATTAAGCAACTATACAGTATATTTTGTCGAATTAGCGGTATCTTGCGCCACCTAGCCGTTGTAGCAACAGTTAAAGTCACAACGATGACCCAACCAATATATTGTCATAAATCAGTCATCTGAAATTTAATCTCCCCAGTTCAATATAGGGAAGCGATTTATTTTTAAAGGAAATACAAAACCTTCCAGGAATAAGGATATCATTGTTTAACTCTAGTACTTGCCAAATATACTAACAGCATTCCTTCTCTGCCTTTCGCCCTAAACGATGGTGGCCGCTTTCAAGCATGACCGCAATGTTTTCTGTCACCGATTGCCCAACCGACTCGGTGACGAGACCTAGAACAATAACAATCTATCTGCATGCTCATTTTCAACCCAGCAGGCAGGCGTTAAGAACAGTGAGGGATTTGGACGAGGAGAAACTTAGCATCTCTTCCGATTTGGTCTTGTAATATTTGTGTCTTGACGAGGCACTGCACAAAGCATGAAGTGGTTCGGCGTTCAAATAGAGCTCATTACTTCGTTTCACGTTATGTGCGGCCGAAGTCAAAGCTAGAAGCGCGAGCCCAACGCTCTGAGCGTTCCTGCTTCGCACGTGCGATCGTGCACTACAGGCGCTGTTACAAGCAGCATACTCGCGCTTGTAGCGTTGGCTTCGCTCGCACATAAGGAGAAACGAACTATAATACTCGTACCGCACATCCGGTATGTGGTCCATAGCATTTCTCATTTTAGTCTGAATTTATTGAATTTGACTCCGTCACTCAGATTGCTCTCTGCAACATTTTTCCCCATACTAACATGCAAGCCCTCGCGCAGTCGAGTACTTGAACAGCAGCTCCGGTGGCGGGATAAGCAACCAGATCACACCCATTTCGTATTGATCGGACTCTCTGCTGATCTTACTCGTCGCAACGTTTCTATGCGAAACCAGGCACGTGAAATCGAAAATTCTTGATTTATGAAGTTAACTTCAACCACGCTTAGAATAAAAAATGCTGTCACGAAAACGTCATAGATATATCTTTGTTGTTGTTCTGGAATGAATCTAACTAATATCCTCACCAGGAGCGGGTTCTTTCAAAGGGCTGCCTCCGACTGTGTCTATTTTCTTCAGCATGGGAAGCGTTGAGTTGCCGGCCACACACGAATGGGTAGACACCTTGCAGCGGTAGCCCTCCGGGCAGCAGGACGCGAGGTCACTGCAGCACACGGCGTGAGGGTACGGACAACAGCCGTAATGGCCTCCCGAAACCAGACAGCAGGTTTGGCCGTCTTGGCACCAACCTCCACCTGGACACCGGACGATTTCGACTGCAATGTGCCAGAGATAGTTGATCACAATCAGAAACCAACGTGTTGAAGAAACAATATCAGCGAGTTAAATTTTTTACAAAGCACGGCACATTGTGAGGCATTGCTCCTTGTTTGTTTGTGAAGGGGGAACCTGTTGACTAAGAAACAAAAATGAACCTTTGGCGACCGAAGTCACTTTAAGCAAGACCACTTGTATAGAAGCAGAATATTTTCTCATCGGTTCATTAGCTGCCGCAGATCGCGCGTGTGCGCAGAAATGCGACAACATCGATAGTAATTAAACGCCTAGAATAGATAGACCGTCTCTTCTAGGCGTTGCACTAAATGCGCGATTGCACTTGATAAAAATGCACTAAATGCTCGATTGCACTTGATAACTTTTTCTCTTTTTTATGCCATATTTTTTTTTATGTGGCGCAAGGACAGATCTTGTAATGTACCCTAATAATTTTCAAGCAGGTGTTACATGACTCCCTTGTTTATGGCGAAATTTTCATATTGTTCCCGTTCGATTGTGGTTAGTGTTGCTCGGTTTTTCCTTCTGTACTACTCAATTTCTCTTCAGCTGCTCTTCAGCTGCCTTCTACTGTAGAATTAGCATTGGCTTAGCGGCATCCTGGTCACGGCTCCTGTTTCAACGGGGAACCTATTTAGCCGTTGTGAGCGTTACCGTTAATGTATTAGTGGAGATTGTTTTAATTAAAAAGATCAAAAACAATATTGCAAGCTGAAGCGTCTTAATTAT
The DNA here is from genome assembly GCA_013358835.2 of Ixodes persulcatus. NCBI lineage: Eukaryota > Metazoa > Arthropoda > Arachnida > Ixodida > Ixodidae > Ixodes > Ixodes persulcatus. Next base: position 29,955 of record JABSTQ010002459.1, on the reverse strand, counting down.
TTTTTGTGCACTCCATCGCCTTCTTTCAATAGGTCATGATTTGCGAGATATTTTAACCCGCCAGCAAAGTTAAATGCCAAATGACACAATATTGGGCAACAATTTTATGAAGTGCAAATTGCGTAGAGGGACACACGAGAAATAGCAGATGAGGGCAAGTAGCCAAATACGTGAGTTCCGCTGTGAAATTATGAAAAAAAGAGCAGAGTTTTGTTTTGTTTTCTATCTCAGAAACACTTTCTGACCTGTGATCGAATAAGGCCCAAAGATTGAACAACACCATGTATCAGCAGTCAGCTGGCCCTCTATAAAAATTAATCTCTCCGCAAATACTTGAGTTAGCGTTTCTGAAAGTAAAGTCTCGATTACAGCACGTGCTCTGAGCATTGCACAAGTTGGGAACGAAGATGTGATGAACATTGGCGGCCCGAGCCCGTATTCGAGACACCTGAAACCTTGATCTGACCGCGACTTGAGGTGGTTAACCCTTCTTAGTTATATTAGTGTTATGTATGTATGGACGTCAATGAACGCCAATCCTAGATATTGTAAGCGTCAGGTGTACAGCTGCAACGGAAAAAGAGTAGCACAAGTGTTCGATGACCGGAGCGGCAAAATCACGACACGTGGCGCTATTGTTCCTGAGTGCGCCGATAGCGAGAGTGCCAGTCATGTTGCATGTCTCAATGCGGGGGTGGCCGGCAGAAAGTTGAAGGATAAGATAGGATTTAAAATGCGGGCTTTGGGATGGGCTGCTTTCTGCCGGCCGCCCCCGCGTTGAAACATGGAACGTGACTGTCACTCTCGTTATCGGCGCGCTAGGGAACAATAGCGCCGCCTGTCGCGATTTTGCCGCTCCGGTCGTCGGTCACTTGTGCTACTCTTTTTCCGTTGCAGCTGTACGTCTAGCCGGAAATTAGCAGAACAAAAACAAATGGTTTGTATTCTCGTTAGTAGAACTTGATATCGTAGTTGCCAGAAAATATATCGAGCATTAACAAATAATTAAGCAACTATACAGTATATTTTGTCGAATTAGCGGTATCTTGCGCCACCTAGCCGTTGTAGCAACAGTTAAAGTCACAACGATGACCCAACCAATATATTGTCATAAATCAGTCATCTGAAATTTAATCTCCCCAGTTCAATATAGGGAAGCGATTTATTTTTAAAGGAAATACAAAACCTTCCAGGAATAAGGATATCATTGTTTAACTCTAGTACTTGCCAAATATACTAAGCAGCATTCCTTCTCTGCCTTTCGCCCTAAACGATGGTGGCCGCTTTCAAGCATGACCGCAATGTTTTCTGTCACCGATTGCCCAACCGACTCGGTGACGAGACCTAGAACAATAACAATCTATCTGCATGCTCATTTTCAACCCAGCAGGCAGGCGTTAAGAACAGTGAGGGATTTGGACGAGGAGAAACTTAGCATCTCTTCCGATTTGGTCTTGTAATATTTGTGTCTTGACGAGGCACTGCACAAAGCATGAAGTGGTTCGGCGTTCAAATAGAGCTCATTACTTCGTTTCACGTTATGTGCGGCCGAAGTCAAAGCTAGAAGCGCGAGCCCAACGCTCTGAGCGTTCCTGCTTCGCACGTGCGATCGTGCACTACAGGCGCTGTTACAAGCAGCATACTCGCGCTTGTAGCGTTGGCTTCGCTCGCACATAAGGAGAAACGAACTATAATACTCGTACCGCACATCCGGTATGTGGTCCATAGCATTTCTCATTTTAGTCTGAATTTATTGAATTTGACTCCGTCACTCAGATTGCTCTCTGCAACATTTTTCCCCATACTAACATGCAAGCCCTCGCGCAGTCGAGTACTTGAACAGCAGCTCCGGTGGCGGGATAAGCAACCAGATCACACCCATTTCGTATTGATCGGACTCTCTGCTGATCTTACTCGTCGCAACGTTTCTATGCGAAACCAGGCACGTGAAATCGAAAATTCTTGATTTATGAAGTTAACTTCAACCACGCTTAGAATAAAAAATGCTGTCACGAAAACGTCATAGATATATCTTTGTTGTTGTTCTGGAATGAATCTAACTAATATCCTCACCAGGAGCGGGTTCTTTCAAAGGGCTGCCTCCGACTGTGTCTATTTTCTTCAGCATGGGAAGCGTTGAGTTGCCGGCCACACACGAATGGGTAGACACCTTGCAGCGGTAGCCCTCCGGGCAGCAGGACGCGAGGTCACTGCAGCACACGGCGTGAGGGTACGGACAACAGCCGTAATGGCCTCCCGAAACCAGACAGCAGGTTTGGCCGTCTTGGCACCAACCTCCACCTGGACACCGGACGATTTCGACTGCAATGTGCCAGAGATAGTTGATCACAATCAGAAACCAACGTGTTGAAGAAACAATATCAGCGAGTTAAATTTTTTACAAAGCACGGCACATTGTGAGGCATTGCTCCTTGTTTGTTTGTGAAGGGGGAACCTGTTGACTAAGAAACAAAAATGAACCTTTGGCGACCGAAGTCACTTTAAGCAAGACCACTTGTATAGAAGCAGAATATTTTCTCATCGGTTCATTAGCTGCCGCAGATCGCGCGTGTGCGCAGAAATGCGACAACATCGATAGTAATTAAACGCCTAGAATAGATAGACCGTCTCTTCTAGGCGTTGCACTAAATGCGCGATTGCACTTGATAAAAATGCACTAAATGCTCGATTGCACTTGATAACGTTTTCTCTTTTTTATGCCATATTTTTTTTTAAGTGGCGCAAGGACAGATCTTGTAATGTACCCTAATAATTTTCAAGCAGGCGTTACATGACTCCCTTGTTTATGGCGAAATTTTCATATTGTTCCCGTTCGATTGTGGTTAGTGTTGCTCGGTTTTTCCTTCTGTACTACTCAATTTTTCTTCAGCTGCTCTTCAGCTGCCTTCTACTGTAGAATTAGCATTGGCTTAGCGGCATCCTGATCACGGCTCCTGTTTCAACGGGGAACCTATTTAGCCGTTGTTACCGTTACCGTTAATGTATTGGTGGAGATTGTTTTAATTAAAAAGATCAAAAACAATATTGCAAGCTGAAGCGTCTTAATTATTTTTTGTGCACTCCATCGCCTTCTTTCAATAGGTCATGATTTGCGAGATATTTTAACCCGCCAGCAAAGTTAAATGCCAAATGACACAATATTGGGCAACAATTTTATGAAGTGCAAATTGCGTAGAGGGACACACGAGAAATAGCAGATGAGGGCAAGTAGCCAAATACGTGAGTTCCGCTATGAAATTATGAAAAAAAGAGCGGAGTTTTGTTTTGTTTTCTATCTCAGAAACACTTTCTGACTTGTGATCGAATAAGGCCCAAAGATTGAACACCACCAGTCAGCTGGCCCTCTATAACAATTAATCTCTCCGCAAATACTTGAGTTAGCGTTTCTGAAAGTAAAGTCTCGATTACAGCACGTGCTCTGAGCATTGCCCAAGTCGGGAACGAAGATGTGATGAACATTGGCGGCCCGAGCCTGCACCGAGACACCTGAAACCTTGATCTGACCGCGACTTGAGGTTGTTAACTCTGCTTAGTTATATTAGTGTTTTGTCTTAACAGTTAACGCGTATGGACGTCAATGAACGCCAATCCTAGATATTGTGAGCGTCAGGTGTACGTCTAGCTAGAATTTAGAAGAACAAAAACAAATGATTTGTATTCTCGTTAGTAGAACTTGATAGCGTAGTCGCCAGAAAATATATCGAATATTAACAAATAATTAAACAACTATAAAGTATATTTTGTCGAAATAGCGGTATCTTGCGCCACCTAGCCGTTGTAGCAACAGTTACAAGTCACAACGATGACCCAACCAATATAGTGTCATAAATCAGTCATCTGAAATATAAACTCCCCAGTTCAATATAGGGAAGCGATTTATTTTTGAAGGAAAACAAAACCTTCCAGGAATAATTATATCATTGTTTAACTCTTGTACTTGCCAAATATACTAACAGCATTCCTTCTCTGCCTTTCGCCCTAAATGATGGTGGCCGCTTTCAAGCATGACCGCAATGTTTTCTGTCCCCGATTGCCCAACCGACTCGGTGACGAGACCTAGAACAATAACAATCTATCTGCATGCTCATTTTCAAGACAGCAGGCAGGCGTTAAGAACAGTGAGGGATTTGGACGAGGAGAATCTAAGCATCTCTTCCGATTTGATCGTGTAATGTTTTTTTTTCTTGACGAAGCACTGCACAAAGCATGAAGTTGTCCGGCGTTCAAATAGAGCTCACTAATACGCGTACCGCACTTCTGGTATGTGGTGCATAGCATTTTTCATTTTAGTCTTAATTCATTGAATTTGACTCCGTCGCTCAGATTGCTCTCTGCAACATTTTTCACCATACTAACATGCAAGCCCTCGCGCAGTCAAGTACCTGAACAGCAGCTCCGGTGGCGGGATAAGCAACCCGATCACACTCATTTTGTATTGATCGAACGGGTTTACTACGGTTGATAGAATGCCATTTCGTCCAAGCACGTTTTAGAGAACGGGCACGTTTTATCGAAGCACAGTTTAGAAAAAGCAGAGCCTCAGTTTAGAGGAATGCCGTTTATCGAAAAGGGGACACTATTTAAGAAAGGGTTTTCTACTTCGTGCGTGTATCACTGGTGCGCGTGTTAACCCAAGCCCCCCGCTGCGCTCCCACTGCTTCGCGGCGGCAGTCTGCGGCGGCTCATTACAAAAACGTTAACTCACCTGACTAATCCGCACACGCCGCTTCACTGCGGCCGAATTCGCTAAAAGGAGGCTCATCGCCATTTTCTCTAAACTGGGTTTCTCTATAAAGGAATTCGATAAACTGGGGTCGGTAAAACGGCGTTCGCTAAAACGAGCTTCTCTAAACCGCATGACTCCGGTTCTAACTCTCTGCTGATCTTACTCGTCGCACGTTTCTATGCGAAACCAGGCACGTGAAATCAAAAATTCCTGATTTATTAAGTTAACTTCAACCACGCTTAAAATAAAAAACGCTGTCACGAAAACGCCAAAGATATATCTTTGTTTTTGTTCTGGAAGGAACCTAACTAATATCCTCACCAGGAGCAGGTTCTTTCAAAGGGCTCCCTCCGATTGTATCAATTTTCTTCAGCATGGGAAGCGTTGAGTTGCCGGCCACACACGAATGGGTAGACACCTTGCAGCGGTAGCCCTCCGGGCAGCAGGACGCGAGGTCACTGCAGCACACGGCGTGAGGGTACGGACAACAGCCGTAATGGCCTCCCGAAACCAGACAGCAGGTTTGGCCGTCTTGGCAGTAACCTCCACCTGGACACCGGACGATTTCGACTGCAATGTGCCAGAGATAGTTGATCACAATCAGAAACCAACGTGTTGAAGAAACAATATCAGCGAGTTAAATTGTTTACAAAGCACGGCACATTGTGAGGCATTGCTCCTTGTTTGTTTGTGAAGGGGGAACCTGATGACTAAGAAACAAAAATGAACCTTTGGCGACCGAAGTCACTTTAAGCAAGACCACTTGTACAGAAGCAGAATATTTTCTCATCGGTTCATTAGAGGCCGTAGACCGCGCGTGTGCGCAGAAACGCGACAACATCGATAGTAATTAAACGCCTAAAATAGACAGTCCGTCTATTCTAGGCGTTTCACTAAATGCGCGATTGCACTTGATAAAAATGCACTAAATGCGCCATTGCACTTGATAACTTTTTCTCTTTTTTTATGCCATATTTCTTTTTAAGTGGCGCAAGGACTGGTCTGTTAATTTACCCTAATAATATTCAAGCAGGCATAACATGACTCCCTTGTTTACTGCGAAATTGTCATATGGTTCCTGTCCGATTGTGGTTAATGTTTCTCGGTTTTTCCTTCTGTACTACTCAATTTCTCTTCAGCCGCTCTTCCGCTGCCTTCTACTGTAGAATTATCATTGGCATAGCGGCATCCTGGTCACAACTCTACGTTTCAACGGGGAACCTATTTAGCCGTTTTCACCATTAGAGTTAATGTATTGGTGGAGATTGTTATGATTAAAAAGATAAAAAATACCATTGCAGGCTGGAGCGTATTATTTATTTTTCGCGCACTCAAACCTCTTCCTCCATATAGGTCATGATTCGCAAAGATAGTTTTACCCGCCAGCAAAGCTAAATGCAAAATGACAGAATATTGGGCAAAAATTTTATGAAGTGCGAATTGCGTAGAGGGACATAAGAGAAATAGCAGATGAGGGCAAGTATCAAAATACGCGACTTCCGCAGTGAAATTATGAACATTACAGCGGAGTTTTGTTTTACTTTCTTTCTCATAAACAATTGCTGACAATTGTGACCGAAAAAGGCCCAAAGATGGAACAGGAGCATGTATCACCAGTCAGCTTGCCCTCGATAACAATCCTTTTCTCGGCAAACACTTGGTTTCGCGTTTGTGAAAGTAAAGTCTGGATAACAACATGTGCTTGAGCATTGTCCAAGTCGGGAACGGAGATGTAATCAACATTGACGGCCCGCGCCCGCACCGAGACACCTGAAACCTCGATCTAACGCGGACTTCTGGAGGTTAACTCTGCTTAGTTGAATTAGTGTTTTGCCTATACAGTTAGCGCATACGGACGTCAGTGAACGCATATCCTAGTTATTGTAAGCGTCAGGTAAACGTCTAAACAGAATTTAGCAAAAACAAAATGGTTTGCGTTCTCGATAATAGAACTTGATATCGTAGTCGCCAGAAAAGATATCGAATATTAACAAATAATTAAAGAACTATAAAGACAATTTTTGTCTAATTAGCGGTATCTTGCGCCACCTAGCCGTTGTAGCAACAGTTAAGGTCACAACGATGACCCAACCAATATATTGTCATAAATCAGTCATCTGAAATATAAACTCCCCAGTTCAATATAGGGAAGCGATTTATTTTTAGAGGAAAACAAAACGTTCCAGGAATAATGATATCATTATTTAACTGTAGTAGTTGTTAAATATATTCATAGCATTCCCTCTCTATCTTTCGCCCTAATCGATGGTTGCCGGTTTCAAGCCTGGCCGCAACGTTCTCTGTCACCGATTGCCCAACAGACTCAACGACGAGACCTAGCAGAATAACAATTAATCTATACTTCGTCTCACCCTAGCATGGACTAACCGCGAAGGCTGTGCTAGCGCGAGCGGCCAGCCTTGACTGCCTTGAGTAGAGCACTTGCTGCACGAGCGCTCGTGCAGCCGCCGCGGCTTCATTCGAAGCGACTAGCTCGCGCTTTTAGCACGCGCGCCTAACAATAGTCCATACTAAGGTGAGACGAAGTATATATGCTCATTTTCAAGACAGCAGGCAGGCGTTAAGAGCAGTGAGGGTATTGTACGAGGAGAAACTAAGGCATCTCTTCCGATTTGGTCGTGTAATATTTTGTTTCTTGACGAGGCACTGCACTAAGCATGAAGTGGCCAGGGTTTCAAAAAGACATCACTGATACGCGTACCGCACTTCCGGTATGAGGTGCATAGCATTCCTCAGTCTTGTCTGAATTTATGGAAGTTTGACTGCGTCACTCAGATTGATCTTTCAAACTTTTGTTCCCATACTTTGCTGATCTTACTCGTCGCAACGTTTCAATGCGAAACCAGCCGTGTGAACTCGAAGATTCCTGATTGGGGAAGTAAACTTCAACCTCACTTAAAATAAATAAAACTGCCAGTAAAAGGCCATAGCTATATTTTTGTTCTTGTTCTCGTATGAATTAAACGAATACCCTCACCAGGAGCGGGTTCTTCCAAATAGCTTTCTCGGATTGTGTCGATTTTCTTCAACATGGGAAGCGTTGAATTGCCGGCCACACACGACTGGGTGGAAACCTCACAGCGATAACCATCCGGGCAGCAGGACGCGTGGTCGCTGCAGCACACGGCGTGAGAGTACGGACAACAGTCGTAGAAGCCTCCCCCAACCATACAGCAGGTTTGGCCGTCCCAGCAGAAACTTCCATCGGGACACCGGACGTCTTTGACTGCGATGTGCCAACGATAATTAATCATAATCAGAAACCAACTTGTTGAAGAAACAAGTCCAGAGAGTTAAATTTTCCACAAAGGTATGGCACATTCGGGGGCGGTGCTTCTTGTTTGTTTGTGAAGTGGGAACTTGTCGGCTAAGAAACAAGAATGAACCTGCAGCGACCAAAGCCACTTTAAACAAGCACCGCTTGTATAGAAGGAGAATATTTTCTCATCAATTTATTAGAGGCCGCAGACCGCGCGCTTCCACTTACTCTGCGAACATGTTCAAACGCAGGGCGCCGGCGTTCGACATCCGGCGTCCGTGTGCGAATGCGTTCTAACCGTGAGTAGCAACAAGGGCAGGTAGCTCTTTGTCTGGCTCCTAATCATTCCGGTCAGAGGTCGGTGCACTGGCGTCACCGCGTGCTTTAATCTTCTGCTTTTTCTCAGTTTCTACACATATGTGAATGGTGTGCAATGAACACGTGGCGAAGGTATCGTGGAAAGATTTCTTCCTTCATACACCTCTTCGTTAGGGGAACTGCATCATGTTCTCTGAAATGCCGCCGCGCATACGAAATGACACCCTCACCCATGGCCCTGGTATGGTGCAACCGACTTCAACACTAGCAAGCAAGGGTTGTGCGGGGTTTTCATAAAAAAATATCGCTTCAAAAGGCACTCACCCGCTGGCGCGTTGGGACCCAGCTGCGGCGAGAGTACCATGGGTGTCAGCAGTGTCTCGACCTTCTTGGTGGTTGTGCTTATCTGGAGGCAGGTCCCGTTGGACATGTTGCAGTGGTACCCTTCCGGGCAGCAGTGCAGGTGATCGCTGCAGCACATGGCAAACTGGTACGGACAGCAGCCATACTGTCCGCTGTTCTGCAGGCAGCAGGTGGTGCGGTCCGGGCACAGGGCTCCGTTGGGGCAGCGCACAAAAGTCACCTCGGCTCCTAAATAGCCACGGAATAGACGAAAAATCACCGTATTGACGTGAGTTCAGCGGGATTTCCGTCCGCCTTGGGAGGGCGTTTTTTTTACGTTTGTGCTATCGAGAGACGGTGCAACCAGTGAAGTATGATTGCCGGCTTGGGGTTATTTTGCGAGCACCTCAGAGTACGCGAATGAACTCCTGTATACAACGCTTGTTAATCTCAAGAATGGAAGGAGTAGAAATATAACTTATGCATGATGTATGAGCACGCGGAGTGGTGTTTTTTTTTTCTTGTGGATTGCCTAGTTCTATGTTGTCCAACTTGACTTTTACTAATCACACTTTCCAGTCGAATCTAGCATAACCATAGGTACCATAAGCTAACATTATCTTAACAACTAGTCAAACCAAACTTTACGCCACCTTATCTAACATAGCCAAATTACAGTTGTTCTAACCTAATGTTCCATAAGCTTAAGTCACATAAGATATTCATAACTTATATATATATAGTTATCTAGTCAAACCTAAACTAGCCTAGCCAAACGTAGTTTTATTTAATCTAAACAACTCTAATCTTAGTTAACCTCTATGAAAACCTAACCCAATCCCAATCTTGGGTAAACTAAATTAACCAAATCTTAGATAGTCTCATTTGCTTACCTTGTCTACAGCCCCGTGTAAGTGTACGTAACCTAACCTAGCGTAATCACAGTTAACCTAACTGAACTCTGGCATCGTTGTTAGCACTGTCTTCTTCACCGTAATGATTAAACCCGAGTCCCACTAGAGCGACAGACAGAAACAACCAACACCGACAAGCCCCAAGCATATGCAGCGAGCACGGAAATGTACCTTTTGCAAGCTTCCAATCTCTTGTGCTTATTTAAAGACCGACGACCAGGTCTCGCTTTCCACTTTTCCCTCGCTTCCCCCTTTCCCCCTTCTATACCCTGTCCATTTTTGCCTGTTTCCTTCTCCCTCAGGGTGAGGAGTATCTTCTGCATTGCAGAATCTCAAGCCTTGTAGGCGGCCTTTAACGAGCACCAAGACGGTGCAAGCCTCGTGTGCGCGCTGCACGTACTTTGGGCTTGTCGGTGTTGGTTGTTTCTGTTTGTCATTCTAGTGGGACTCGGGCACTAGAAATTCGTATTTTATGTAAGGTTAGGAAGTACAAAAACTTTCAGCCTTTGCACTCTGGTGAAGAAGGAAGACCAGCGAAGGTGTCCTATGGTGGGAATGAAGAAATGGCCTGCCGCAAGTCGGCAAGCCAGAGTGGAAAGGCTGGAAAGGTTGCCGCAATCTATAAGCGAAGGCGACAACCAGACAATCGGCAAGCCGGTTGTCTGGTTGCCGCCGTCGCTTATAGATGGCAGTGGCTGTCAAGAGTTTTGTGTAATCATTTCTTTGCTGGCGAACACGGTACTGGGCAAACTAGCTCTTAACAGCTCCGCTGTAAAAATCGGTTCCATCAGCTAGACCTCAAATTACACGCAGTGTATATCAATGTTTGGTGGACGACATGCCAGTTCATTCTCTGTCAAAAAGGTTTCCAAGCGAAACACTATCCCCGGTGAGGGGTGAGTCATGTTTCATATCTTGATACACATGGGTATCAGTACAACTTACAAGAGAAAAACAAGAACAGAAAAATCTGGGAAACCCCTACGTATATTTTTTTCTTTTACGACCGAATGTTTTTTTTTTTTGTTTTGTTTTTTATTCTGAGCGTGCAAGCTGTTTCTACTGGGACAGTTCGGCAGGCTTCTCAATATGCCGACATTCTAGCAACCACGGTTGGAAGCCTGGCAGCCGGGAAATGTTCCCTCCGCCATCTTGTGTCATTTATGCATAAATAACCATGACTGCCTCTCGATACAATAGAACGCTATACTGTGCCTTACCGCGAAGTCTGCTTCTTCTAGCGGGCCTTATGCCCTGCCCGTCAGACATTCCCTCGCCTTATAAACGGCCCTTTGTGCGTATTATCCCGCCGTCAAGTGCACAGTAAAGACGATCTTGGCGATTTACGGTAGGAGTAGGATACAATGAGAGAAATCAAATACATCTTGCAGCGCAAGGTTACTGAGCATGAGGTTTACGTGTTCATCTTATGCTTGATGGGCGCGGGAAGTAAATTCAGCAAAATTATGTCCACCAATGTTACGTCATAAGTAATGTAAAAAAGCCTTCATACTTCGGTATCAACATGTTCTTGTATGCACTATCCTCTCGGCTCACATTCAGTTCTGAAAACTGTTTGCAGCCTTTACATTGAGGGTCATGCCAGATTATCTCACTGCCTCTGGCGCAGCCGCCGTGTCTCCTTCTATAATTATCTTTTCGTCGCGTGCTTCTGTGCCACTATGTGCGATATCTCTTCTGCGTTCGGGTGGAAGCTCAAGGGGGAAGATATACGGCTTTTGGAAAGTTTTACTCTCCGCGAAATGCGCGCACAAGAAGCATATGTGAAACCTTAAAGAAATGGCGATTGACGTTAAGGTGCGGATAAAACGTATAATTAAAGTGCATTAATGCTACAGATTCAGAGCCTTCAGATGCAGATGTGATCCGGAGAGCGTTGTCACTCTCCCCGCGGCATGCGTTTTTCACATTTGTTAAGATGCCTAGGATGGCGACTTGAATGAACGTGTGGTCGAGTCGTTCTAAAATTGACAGAACTCAACGCGTACCTAAGAGTGCAGGTAAGACGCTTGGTGGAGAAATCAACCCTTGGCTTTGCATAGTGTGGCTGATTTCTTAAAAATAAATGTTCCGGCCAGCAAAGGCACTGAGTGTGCGCACTCGTGTGGGCCACATCTGACGGTTGGTAATTGATCTGGGCGCTGATTCTGTGTTTCATTCCAACGGACTAGTGCGACGCTCTCCGCATGATAGATACACCAGAAAGATGTCCAAGTGTGAGAGATAGTCCTGATAGCTCATATATGTCGTTATAAAAATCTGGACAACACCACTAAGAGAGTGTGACTCTTGAACGTAAGGATGGTCTTTCAGATGTTGTTTTAAATATTCCTTTTTTTAAGTATAGTAGATTTTATTTTTTCGTTGAGCATAGATGTGTAGCAGAAACACATACCCTAGCCAGTTAGTGTTGTACAATCAGCAGTACTGAAGTGATAACAGCTCAGTATGAATAATTGTTATTGAGATCTAAAATATTATTTCCTATCAGAAAAAAAGATATTTTTGGGCCACGTACCTTCAGTAAAAGCCACAGCAAGGGCCAGCACAATCATTGTTCCACTGGTTTTCATGGTCTGGAAAATGTGGGAGGCTCATCAACTCGTGTTACAAAAGAAAAAGACACCATTAAAGCTGCTATTTATTAACAAACGATGATGAAGCGGGTGACAAAAATAAATATGTATCAATCTACATTTGTAGTAAACATAAGGTAATGCACTATGTTTCGTAATATTAGTTTTTTGTAACATTAACTGGATTAATACATCACAAATTTTATATTTATTTTGCAAACTTCAGCTTCATTTGTTAAAAAATAACAATTTAAGACAATGAAAGATTTCTGGTGAAAAAATCGGTAATTGGCAACTCCAACCACAGGCAAGTCTCGTAATGCTTAGACAAGTTACTCGGCACTGAGCTCACTTCTGGAGTTCTCGCATCATGAAATAGTTCGCCAAAGAGCAAACACACCAGCAACGCAGTCAATGAACCCCAAGCTTCCCAGCTACCTCGAACAGGCATCAGCCGTAGTCACATAAACGACCGAAATAAAACACTCACGGTGAGAAACACCCGAATCCAGTGTCCGCCAAACAAGAAAAACACCACTCGAGTCCCTTCTTGAACTCCGTCTATCTAAAGGCCACAACGCGCCTCTCCCCGCTTTTAACGTCCTCGTTATCTCTCTCTCCCCACCCCTACGGCCACCTCCTCTCCACACACCTCCTCTTACAGTCGCCGTCGCCCACCCTTCAACCTTCTCAGATGCACACGTGACTTTAGACCTGGGCTTCTCACGAGCACTCACCCATATCAGCAGTATCGGATTCTGATTGCAGAGACTGGTGAAAGCTGTCTCTAGGGATATGGTAAACTTTTGCAGCACCTGAGGTTTGATAGGTTCGGAAAACCTTTGAACTTTTGCACAGCTGGATGTAGTTCGTCTTCTACTCGAAACGTCAAGTATTAGAAAGAAGAAAAGTTTGTAAATCAGTTTAAGTATTTTAAGTGTTAGAATATAAAAACACATATTTATCTAATGGACACCGTAAGTGCGACATCACCGCTCCACACAAACCGTTTCTAGGGGTGTTGCTATGGAGGAATACATAAAATTGGATTTTGTTCTGTAAAAACGTTGGTTCAAAAACGGTCGTGGGATTTAAATTTAGGAAGCCTCGTTTTCACACTTACACACGACAGACGTTTTCCGATAGAACTTCAAATTTGGCGAGTTGGTTGTTCATGATGGTTGACGTTACAGCGCCCTCAAACGCGAAAAACTGTCGCTCAAGATTCCAAACACAAAAGAAAACGCTGCGTGAGTGTTTTTTGTGTGTGTTTTTGGAAGCTGGAGCGACAGTTTTTTTAGTGCACTGTAACGTCGACCATCAAGTTTGCCGAGCATCAGGTAAGTTGACATATTGTCGCGAAGTTTTGCTCGCGCGAGTGTTTAGTCTAACTTCACTTTATGTTTTTTCCTTCTTCGAGAGTTCTTTCCGTCTCCACGGGACGGCTGTTGGATTCCACCGGAGTCGGGGGGCCCCAAATGGGGGCGAACGTGAACGCTGTAACGCTACATTTAGTTTACAGAACCCCGCGTTGGAAACGTTTTGTCTTGTGCATGTCTGCTTTTGGGATCTCTACTTCGGAGGTAGTTTTGCTCTGTGTATATATAACTTCTCTGTCTACGTACGAATGTGCTCTCTATTGTTTATGACTGCTCTTGTGAGCTTCGTTTGGAATGTGTTCTTTCTTGAGCATGCGCTTGTATTTGGAATGTTCGTATTTGCTTAGGCTCCGAGCCTTTTGATTGGTGCTCAGAAAACCCCTCTTGATTGGTCCTTCCAAAACTTTCTGATTGATGAACTGGAGGACCCCAGAATGCTGCTGAACCCAATATAAGCGGCAACCGATTGGCCGTTGGCGCCGGGACGACGGAGAAACGCCCGTTCTTTTGACTGTGACATACGTGTTCTTTTGAGTCCCGGAAACGTTCGATAGCTTATTCCGACCAAAGATCACCCCGGGCGGGGTGGTCTCATCGCTTCAGCTGTGCTGGAAGGCATCAGCATGGAAGGAACGATACCTCATCATCTACCGCTGCCGCAGTGGGCCAGCTTCCAAGGAACACGGCCGGGGATCCCGACAACTCAAGTAAGCGCAACGGACAGCTGGCCGCAAGGCACGCCTCCACCACTGCCCACGCATGCTTTCAGCATGATTGCATCAATTATTGAGCGACACCCACAATTCATAGGGGAACTGTACAGTTTCCTCGCCCAATTCGCGCCCCTAACGCCGTCCCCTAATGGCACGCAACCTCAACCAGGTCTCGCTTTCCAATCTCTTGTGCTTATTTAAAGACCGACGACCAGGTCTCGCTTTCCACTTTTCCCTCGCTTCCCCCTTTCCCCCTTCTATACCCTGTCCATTTTTGCCTGTTTCCTTCTCCCTCAGGGTGAGGAGTATCTTCTGCATTGCAGAATCTCAAGCCTTGTAGGCGGCCTTTAACGAGCACCAAGACGGTGCAAGCCTCGTGTGCGCGCTGCACGTACTTTGGGCTTGTCGGTGTTGGTTGTTTCTGTTTGTCATTCTAGTGGGACTCGGGCACTAGAAATTCGTATTTTATGTAAGGTTAGGAAGTACAAAAACTTTCAGCCTTTGCACTCTGGTGAAGAAGGAAGACCAGCGAAGGTGTCCTATGGTGGGAATGAAGAAATGGCCTGCCGCAAGTCGGCAAGCCAGAGTGGAAAGGCTGGAAAGGTTGCCGCAATCTATAAGCGAAGGCGACAACCAGACAATCGGCAAGCCGGTTGTCTGGTTGCCGCCGTCGCTTATAGATGGCAGTGGCTGTCAAGAGTTTTGTGTAATCATTTCTTTGCTGGCGAACACGGTACTGGGCAAACTAGCTCTTAACAGCTCCGCTGTAAAAATCGGTTCCATCAGCTAGACCTCAAATTACACGCAGTGTATATCAATGTTTGGTGGACGACATGCCAGTTCATTCTCTGTCAAAAAGGTTTCCAAGCGAAACACTATCACCGGTGAGGGGTGAGTCATGTTTCGTATCTTGATACACATTGGTAGTCAGTACAACTTACAAGAGAAAAACAAGAACAGAAAAATCTGGGAAACCCCTACGTATATTTTTTTTCTTTTACGACCGAAGGTTTTTTTTTTTTGTTTTGTTTTTTTTATTCTGAGCGTGCAAGCTGTTTCTACTGGGACAGTTCGGCAGGCTTCTCAATATGCCGACATTCTAGCAACCACGGTTGGAAGCCTGGCAGCCGGGAAATGTTCCCTCCGCCATCTTGTGTCATTTATGCATAAATAACCATGACTGCCTCTCGATACAATAGAACGCTATACTGTGCCTTACCGCGAAGTCTGCTTCTTCTAGCGGGCCTTATGCCCTGCCCGTCAGACATTCCCTCGCCTTATAAACGGCCCTTTGTGCGTATTATCCCGCCGTCAAGTGCACAGTAAAGACGATCTTGGCGATTTACGGTAGGAGTAGGATACAATGAGAGAAATCAAATACATCTTGCAGCGCAAGGTTACTGAGCATGAGGTTTACGTGTTCATCTTATGCTTGATGGGCGCGGGAAGTAAATTCAGCAAAATTATGTCCACCAATGTTACGTCATAAGTAATGTAAAAAAGCCTTCATACTTCGGTATCAACATGTTCTTGTATGCACTATCCTCTCGGCTCACATTCAGTTCTGAAAACTGTTTGCAGCCTTTACATTGAGGGTCATGCCAGATTATCTCACTGCCTCTGGCGCAGCCGCCGTGTCTCCTTCTATAATTATCTTTTCGTCGCGTGCTTCTGTGCCACTATGTGCGATATCTCTTCTGCGTTCGGGTGGAAGCTCAAGGGGGAAGATATACGGCTTTTGGAAAGTTTTACTCTCCGCGAAATGCGCGCACAAGAAGCATATGTGAAACCTTAAAGAAATGGCGATTGACGTTAAGGTGCGGATAAAACGTATAATTAAAGTGCATTAATGCTACAGATTCAGAGCCTTCAGATGCAGATGTGATCCGGAGAGCGTTGTCACTCTCCCCGCGGCATGCGTTTTTCACATTTGTTAAGATGCCTAGGATGGCGACTTGAATAAACGTGTGATCGAGTCGTTCTAAAATTTACAGAACTCAACGCGTACCTAAGAGTGCAGGTAAGACGCTTGGTGGAGAAATCAACCCTTGGCTTTGCATAGTGTGGCTGATTTCTTAAAATAAATGTTCCGGCCAGCAAAGGCACTGAGTGTGCGCACTCGTGTGGGCTACATCTGATGGTTGGTAATTGATCTGGGCGCTGATTCTGTGTTTCATTCCAACGGAATAGTGCGACGCTCTCCGAATGATAGATATACCAGAAAGATGTCCAAGTGTGAGAGATAGTCTTGATAGCTCATATATGTTGTTATAAAAAGCTGGACAACACCACTAAGAGAGTGTGACTCTTGAACGTAAGGATGGTCTTTCAGATGTTGTTTTAAATATTCCTTTTTTTAAGTATAGTAGATTTTATTTTTTCGTTGAGCATAGATGTGTAGCAGAAACACATACCCTAGCCAGTTAGTGTTGTACAATCAGCAGTACTGAAGTGATAACAGCTCAGTATGAATAATTGTTATTCATATCTAAAGTATTATTTCCTATCAGAAAAAAAAAATATTTTTGGGCCACGTACCTTCAGTAAAAGCCACAGCAAGGGCCAGCACAATCATTGTTCCACTGGTTTTCATGGTCTGGAAAATGTGGGAGGCTCATCAACTCGTGTTACAAAAGAAAAAGACACCATTAAAGCTGCTATTTATTAACAAACGATGATGAAGCGGGTGACAAAAATAAATATGTATCAATCTACATTTGTAGTAAACATAAGGTAATGCACTATGTTTCGTAATATTAGTTTTTTGTAACATTAACTGGATTAATACATCACAAATTTTATATTTATTTTGCAAACTTCAGCTTCATTTGTTAAAAAATAACAATTTAAGACAATGAAAGATTTCTGGTGAAAAAATCGGTAATTGGCAACTCCAACCACAGGCAAGTCTCGTAATGCTTAGACAAGTTACTCGGCACTGAGCTCACTTCTGGAGTTCTCGCATCATGAAATAGTTCGCCAAAGAGCAAACACACCAGCAACGCAGTCAATGAACCCCAAGCTTCCCAGCTACCTCGAACAGGCATCAGCCGTAGTCACATAAACGACCGAAATAAAACACTCACGGTGAGAAACACCCGAATCCAGTGTCCGCCAAACAAGAAAAACACCACTCGAGTCCCTTCTTGAACTCCGTCTATCTAAAGGCCACAACGCGCCTCTCCCCGCTTTTAACGTCCTCGTTATCTCTCTCTCCCCACCCCTACGGCCACCTCCTCTCCACACACCTCCTCTTACAGTCGCCGTCGCCCACCCTTCAACCTTCTCAGATGCACACGTGACTTTAGGCCTGGGCTTCTCACGAGCACTCACCCATATCAGCAGTATCGGGTTCTGATTGCAGAGACTGGTGAAAGCTGTCTCTAGGGATATGGTAAACTTTTGCAGAACCTGAGGTTTGATAGGTTCGGAAAACCTTTGAACTTTTGCACAGCTGGATGTAGTTCGTCTTCTACTCGAAACGTTAAGTATTAGAAAAAAGAAAAGTTTGTAAAGCAGTTTAAGTATTTTAAGTGTTAGAATATAAAAACACATATTTATCTAATGGACACCGTAAGTGCGACATCACCGCTCCACACAAACCGTTTCTAGGGGTGTTGCTATGGAGGAATACATAGAATTGGATTTTGTTCTGTAAAAACGTTGGTTCAAAAACGGTCGTGGGATTTAAATTTAGGAAGCCTCGTTTTCACACTTACACACGACAGACGTTTTCCGATAGAACTTCAAATTTGGCGAGTTGGTTGTTCATGATGGTTGACGTTACAGCGCCCTCAAACGCGAAAAACTGTCGCTCAAGATTCCAAACACAAAAGAAAACGCTGCGTGAGTGTTTTTTGTGTGTGTTTTTGGAAGCTGGAGCGACAGTTTTTTTAGTGCACTGTAACGTCGACCATCAAGTTTGCCGAGCATCAGGTAAGTTGACATATTGTCGCGAAGTTCTGCTCGCGCGAGTGTTTAGTCTAACTTCACTTTATGTTTTTTTCCTTCTTCGAGAGTTCTTTCCGTCTCCACGAGACGGCTGTTGGATTCCACCGGAGTCGGGGGGCCCCAAATGGGGGCGAACGTGAACGCTGTAACGCTACACTTAGTTTACAGAACCCCGCGTTGGAAACGTTTTGTCTTGTGCATGTCTGCTTTTGGGATCTCTACTTCGGAGGTAGTTTTGCTCTGTGTATGTATAACTTCTCTGCCTACGTACGAATGTGCTCTCTATTGTTTACGACTGCTCTTGTGAGCTTCGTTTGGAATGTGTTCTTTCTTGAGTATGCGCTTGTATTTGGAATGTTCGTATTTGCTTAGGCTCCGAGCCTTTTGATTGGTGCTCAGAAAACCCCTCTTGATTGGTCCTTCCAAAACTTTCTGATTGATGAACTGGAGGACCCCAGAATGCTGCTGAACCCAATATAAGCGGCAACCGAGGGGCCGTTGGCGCCGGGACGACGGAGAAACGCCCGTTCTTTTGACTGTGACAGACGTGTTCTTTTGAGTCCCGGAAACGTTCGATAGCTTATTCCGACCAAAGATCACCCCGGGCGGGGTGGTCTCATCGCTTCAGCTGTGCTGGAAGGCATCAGCATGGAAGGAACGATACCTCATCATCTACCGCTGCCGCAGTGGGCCAGCTTCCAAGGAACACGGCCGGGGATCCCGACAACTCAAGTAAGCGCAACGGACAGCTGGCCGCAAGGCACGCCTCCACCACTGCCCACGCATGCTTTCAGCATGATTGCATCAATTATTGAGCGACACCCACAATTCATAGGGGAACTGTACAGTTTCCTCGCCCAATTCGCGCCCCTAACGCCGTCCCCTAATGGCACGCAACCTCAACCAGGTAACAGACAGGAAGAACAACCGTCGCGCGGTAACAATAGACAAAGCAGTGAAACAGCTCACACCCAGTCAGGAGCCGCAACGTCAAGCAACACCGGGAGGTGCCCAGAGACGCAGGATGGTGACACGCCGGTGCAAGATTGCGGCGTGCCACCCCGAGAATTCGAACGGGCGCATATCGGAGAGATTATTCAAAACCTGGCGCGCGCGCCACTGACGCCGCCGGCGACGATGGACGCCGACGAAACCGAGTGGCCGGTTCCGTCGCCGGGAAGGAAACGCCGACGTGGCTTCGAGACATCGGGCCACCCCAAACAAGTGCAGCTCGTGCAGCTCGCGCAACCACCAACGCAAACTGTCGTTTTGCGATCGGTCGGCAAAAATGAAGTTGGCGCCTACACTGGAAAAGAAATCAAAGAGGCCATCGAACGCGCCGGCATTCAGACAACGGATCAGTACACCATCCGCCGAAATGAAAAGGCCAACGCTATCAGCATCATGACAAAGGATCCTCTCTGCCTGGACAAACTCCTTAAGGTAACGGAAATTCGCAAAGGAGATGAGGTGCACCCGTTGCAGCCATACAAGGCCCTCTCCGGAAATCAGTGCCGAGGGATCATCTACTTGAAAGGAGAGGGAAACGACGTCGCCCCAGAGAGAGAGAGAAAAAAACTTTATTTAAGAAGTGAGAATCGCTCGCAACGGACATTTGCAGCAGGACCAACACCATCGTGGCAGCCAGGCCCCTCGGACGCAAAGGAAACACCATTTTGGTAACGTTCGAGGGCATGACCCTTCCTAGAAAAGTAAGCTACATGAATGAGGTCCTGAACGTAAACGAATACCGTCCGCGACCGTTGGTATGCTTCCAATGCCATGGACTCGGGCATAAGAAAGACGTCTGCCCGAAAAACATCACACGCTGTGGCTCGTGCGGATCCGTGCACGACGGCATGGAAGAATGTTCGCAAACCCCTAAATGCATCAATTGTGGTGGAGCCCATCTGGGGACCAGCAACGACTGTCCGAAGAGGGCTATCCCACCTCGGAAACCGGCTAAGCGGACAGAGGCCTCACAACAGCGGGGCCAGGAGCCAGAGTCCAATGGAGCAGCATCGACGCAACAGAACACTGGAATGTCCTACGCGGCAGCGGCAATGAGAACTCAACAGCCCACCGTCATACCGGCGTTTATGCCCCAAGAGTCGGAGGCGTTAAAGTACAATGTCCGATCCCTGAACGAGAGGCTTACGCAAGTGGAGACGCAGCTGGCCGGTATCACACAGGCGCTAAATAAGATTTTACAGACGCTTAATGTTACATGCTAAAACAGCAAACGCTCTCAAGAACACTTGGGGGGTCACACCCTCACGCAAACATAACAAGCACTCCAACTCAATACCATGGATCCTTCAGTGGAACTGCGGCGGGTTGCAGCAGAAACTCCCTGAGCTCAAAGTTCGGCTACTGGAACTTAAAGATCGCGCCCCCGATGTTATTCTCCTCCAAGAGGCTAACATTGGCAAAATTAAGATACGGGGATATAACACGTACGTACACCCTAGCATTCAAAGAAAGTATAATAACTACGGTGTCGTGGCTACTTTAATAAAGAAAAAACATCCACAAACAAAACTAGATTCCGAGCTGGCGTGTTCAGACGAGCGCGAGGTCGTCTCTACACAAATCAAGCTCGGAGACACTATAATTGACATACACAACACTTACAGTAGGCCAACTGTGGGTCCGAACGACGCCGACTGGATTGACCGTCTTGTGGTCCGGGGAAGGCATACTGTCCTGGCGGGGGACTTTAACGCCCGACATACGGCCTGGGGGTACCCGGACAACAACGCTCGGGGAAAGAACATAAAGAAAGCCTGCGTTGCAGCACATCTCCAGCTCTGCAACAACCCTGAAACACCCACTCGACTGGCACAGTCCACCAACCAGAATGACACGTCTCCCGATCTGACGTGGGTATCCCCAAGATTGCGGGTCCAATGGCACGTGCAGTCGGATCCCAAGGGCAGCGACCACCTGCCCATCGTCATCAAACTCCACATCAGCACCACTCCGAGACGGCGGACAACCTTTACCAAGTGGGACACCTACCGCGCCGCAATGAACCGCCAGGACGGTGTGCCTTTCGCGGAGCGCATCCAGTCCGCGCTCAAAGAAGCCCGCACAGAGTACCAGGTGAAGGAAGACACGCCAACACCCGACCTACACTTGGTCAAGCTATGGGACAAACGCCTCGCGCTTCTTATCCGGTACAGGGCCAGGAGATCCCTCGGGAACAAAATTCGTTTGAACCACGCCACAGCCAAGGCTAAGAAATACACCATCCAGCTTTGCCGCACCACCTGGAGGGGGCTGTGCAACTCCTTCAACGACAAGACGGGCTACGCTAAAGTCTGGAGCGCCTACAGGGGACTGGCCGGAAAAACCAAAACCCGCAACACGGGGAGCAACCTTGCTCTCCGTCTCAACATCACGGAGGAACAACTGGCGGAAGAAGCTGGGGAACACTTCTTTCCTCAGCAACCAATGCCACCACCGCCCGAAATCTACGACCGGATGCCTGTCCTACAAGAACAGCCGGCGGATGCACCGTTCACCTTGGCGGAGCTCATCGACGCACTCAGCTCGGCGAGGGCGAAATCGGCACGTGGCCCAGATCAAGTCACCATAACAGCGCTCCGGAACCTTCCAAGTGGGGCTATGAAAGAACTCCTCGACACCTTCAACAAGGTCTGGATGGAAGGCGAACTACCAGCAGAATGGAAGCGGTCAACAGTTATTCCCATCCCCAAGCCCGGCAAGACCCCACATGCCATCGCCAACCTCAGACCCATATCCCTGACATCCAACCTATGCAAGGTTCTGGAGCGCATGGTCACTGCCCGCCTACAATGGATCCTTGAGACTGCGGGGGCCCTTCACCCCATGCAGACGGGTTTTCGACCACACATGTCGACGCAAGACAGTCTGCTAATGATCTACCACGACCTCTACGAACGCCGCCTCTTCAAGAGTCAGCCTCGAACGCTCGTCACCATCGACTTGCGGAAAGCATTCGACTCAGTCCCGCACTCCACCCTGGTCGCTGCTGCTCAGAGGCGAGGCATACAGGGCCGCCCCTTAAACTTCATCAAGACCTTCCTTCAAGAACGCACATACCAGGTCTCAATTGGCAACACGAAAGGACGTTAGAGGCCCAACAACATCGGCGTACCTCAGGGGGCGGTCTTGTCACCGCTTCTCTTCAACCTTGCCATGACCGACCTCGCTCAAGCCCTGGAGGCCGTCCCGCAGGTCTGCTATACCATCTATGCGGATGATGTCACCTTGTGGACAACGACCGGAAATGCGACCGACCAGCAGCGCCACATGCAAAGTGCTCTTGACATAGTCACCACGTTCACCTGCAACACCGGATTCGAACTTTCCAAAGACAAGACGATGTACATGGTCATCCCCGCCAAACGCAGGAGTTCCAGCTCCGACATGCAGCTTTGCGTAGAAGGTACCCCCATCACACCAACAGATAATATCAAGATTCTGGGCGTCCCCTTTAATAAGAACAGAAGGGCATCCACGTGGATTACGCAAGTCAAGAAACATTGGAAGGACGGCCTGGACCTCCTCAGAGCAATTACCAGCAAAGCTTGGGGAGCTCAAGAGGACCTACTACGCCATCTCGTGCGCACGCTTCTTGTCTACAAGGTGGTGTACGGCCTGAACTTCCTCCGCCTCACTCGGAAGCAAGAGGCCACACTCGTCACCATGAATCGAGCGGCGATGAGGATCGTCACGGGTCTCCCCCGCTTCACGCGGGTGGAGCAGCTCGAGCGCGTCGCACAAATGAACACCATCCGAGAGATCGCGGGCGAAATGAGCATTAGCCAAGCCCAGCGCCTGTCCCGGACCCCACAAGGAAGAATTATCCTAACCAAGAGTGGGCGCGCCCGTCTCATCGAAGGACCACTGATGCCGACACCTCCGCCTCCGTGGGAGACGGAGGCGGTCGTCGTCGCCAAACCAATACCCAGAAACCAAGGGCACTACGCGCCGGAACGACGGGTCACCCAGGCCTCTATCCATTTGGCTGAGGTCGGCGGGCTGGAGGGGCACGTAGAGGTGTTCTACACCGACGCGGCGCGCTCAGAGAACGGCCGCACGGCCATCGCCTGGCACTCCCCCACAAGACACGACACGCAGCAGCAGCTTACAGAAACCACCCGGAGCGTCTGCTCCGCGGAACTACGGGCGATCCTCATGGCGGTGAGGGCGGCCACTCAAAAGCGAACCGACGTCACGGAAACGCGAATTTACACGGATTCTCAAGAGGCGCTCCGAGAATTACGCCGGACTGACACATGCAACCCTACTATTGCGGAGATTCGAGCAATGGTGCGCCAGGCGAAGGCGCATCAAGCCATCAGCGTTACGTGGCTCCCAGGCCACGAAGGCATCCCGGGGAACGAGCGGGCGAATGGGGCCGCGAGGGCAGCGCTACAAGCAAGATCGCTCTCACAAGGCCCGGTTCCCTCGTCTGTTCAACGGGAGGTGCCCCAGGACGACTTCGATCTCTCGGAGGTGAAGCGCGCAGAGAAAACCGCACGCAAGGCGCGCCTCACCGCGCTTCTACCGCCCAACCCTCATCCGATCCCGCGCGGCTTTCCACGGTGGGAGCGGGTGGCACTACACCGGCTACAAACAAGAACTATGATGACACCAGTATGGCTGGCAAGGTTACACCACCCAGCGGATCCACAAGACATCGGCCCCGATCCAAACTGCCAACAGTGCGGCGTTCCGGCCACCTGCTCCCATCTTGTGTGGAGTGTGCTGGATACGCGCAAGCGCAGGAGGCCGCGATCCACGACCTCCCAGGAATCTTACGCCCACGCTCTTTTTTGGAGTGGACTCATCCGAACACTACTGTGAACGCGGAACAGAAACTCATTTATGCATCACTCATCGACTTCCTCCGATCCTCCGGGGTCGGTAGGTTCATCTAATCATCATCACCCATCACTTCCCCCCCTCCCCCGGCCCCCTCCCTTATCCCCCTGCCTACCTTGAGGCCCTCCAGCCAGAAGGCAGATATCCAATAAACGTATTAGCCAGCCAGCCGTTGGCGCCGGGACACCATGGTGTGAAGATCATCCTGCCTCTGGTGAGCAACCTGCACGTCCGACCCCCCTTCGGCTGTGGAGTCGTCCGCCCGCTAACTCGCAAACTTGGGACCCCTTACGGCTGTGGAGGAGTTCGGCTCGCCCGCCTTTGTGTGGATCCTTGTTTGTCGAGTTTGGCTGTGGTCGGGGCCCCCGCTGAGGGTGTGTGTGGTCGAGGAGGACGGCAGGGGAAGTCGCCAGAGGTTAGGATTATTCCCCCAACATTTACTGACGAATTGCCCATATCTGTAGTAAACGATTTTATATCCTATTCCTTAAATAAACAGTTGTTTGTTAACATCAGTATCGTTCATCAACGAAGAAGAAGACACCTAGAATTTTCTTCGCGACAAAAGTGGTGGAGTGTGCGGGGTACGACCGGTTGCTACAATCGCCAAATGGCCCGCGCCTCAAGCTACAAAATGCCAAGACGTCATCATCATCACCCTCGGACGCTGATCCAGAGGCAAGAACAACTTCCTCGCTACGTCCGAACTCCCCGTGACATCTGAGACTCCGAGACATCCCAGGGTAAATCCATCATGAATACCCTCGTCGCTCTTCTCACTCTGGCAATTTTCGCCCAAGTGGTGCTTTCCGAAACTCTCAGTTTTCTCCCGGAAACTCCTCCTCAAATTCAAGTAAGAACTGTTCATCCACTACAAAACTGCCATCCGTTCCTTGTGAAGCACCGTGCTCGCTTCAAAAACTCTGCAAAAAGTACCGATTGCCTCTTCGGCTAATCCGACCTGGAACTTTCGAACTCTGTCGTCGCTTGAAATTTCGCCTTCATTTTAACTTCCTCGACCCAAAATAACTTTTATTTTGTCGCTGGTGCGTTGCCCTTGTTGTGTATATAGAAGAAAGTGTCAAGCTCAAGAACGTATTTGCTGTGTAGATAGAAAAGACAGTTGAGCTCGACTATGTATTTTTGCCATTGCTTTGTTTTATAGCGCCTCGGGCCCCCAGAAATCGTAGTCATGTTCAATACGGCGCGAGTTCTCTGGATGGGCTCGGTAATTGCGCAAATTCTCCTCCTACTCTGGTGGCTTTCCTTGTCGGGGGTAAAAAGTCCAGTCATGTTCAATACGGCGGACTACCGCGATGTTGAGTATACTTGAGAAAGGATGGAGGGACGTTTAAACCGTCAAAGTAACGGGTTCGATTTTCAAGCCAATATAAGTGGCTCTGTTTTGGGCAATGGCAACAGTGAGAGCTCTCGAATACTGCTCCTTGTGTGCGAGTTATTTTGTTGGTGGATTCGGTCCAGTCAGGTACTCACGGCGGACCACCCCGATGTTTTGCTTCACGCGAGAGAGGGCGGATTTCTGAATAAGAGCTAGAGTTTATCCAGGGCGCGACAAGTGACATCATTATTCAGACTTCCGACACCAACGGCATCTCATGCGATCTAATAAGAAATTATCACCGGAAAATGTGTTTTCTGAACGTCGATGGTAGTGACTACTGCTTATGAAAAAACTCTCATTTACCATTTGGAATTCTGAAGAATTTTCTAAGGCGACGACATGGTGGATCAACAAGTTTTCGGCCAGCAATAAGTATAACCCCGTAAAGATCTTGTTCGAGATAGTTTTTCTTTGTGTATTCTCTTTTAATGACATGTAAGTTCTTGTGTATTTCTGATGTCATGTACGTTATAACAGAAGCAGGTTTTCTTTTGAGAGACAGATAGACATTCAGTTTTACGATTTAGAAAATGTGCTTCCACTGACCTCGTGATTAAGATTTAGGAAGTATGAGCCCGCTTACCTCGGGACGGGAGATTTCAGAATTTGTATATGCATTTTAAGAGTGAGGTCACTCTTTTTCTGTAGAGAGAAGGTGTCGCGAAGTTTTGCTCGCGCGAGTGTTTAGTCTAGCTTCACTTTATGTTTTTGCCTTCTTCGAGAGTTCTTTCCGTCTCCACGGGACGGCTGTTGGATTTCACCGGAGTCGGGGGGCCCCAAATGGGGGCGAACGTGAACGCTGTAACGCTACACTTAGTTTACAGAACCCCGCGTTGGAAACGTTTTGTC
Source organism: Ixodes persulcatus (assembly GCA_013358835.2). Lineage (NCBI taxonomy): Eukaryota > Metazoa > Arthropoda > Arachnida > Ixodida > Ixodidae > Ixodes > Ixodes persulcatus. The sequence continues at coordinate 3,586 of JABSTQ010002459.1, read as the reverse complement.
TTGTGCATGTCTGCTTTTGGGATCTCTACTTCGGAGGTAGTTTTGCTCTGTGTATGTATAACTTCTCTGTCTACGTACGAATGTGCTCTCTATTGTTTATGACTGCTCTTGTGAGCTTCGTTTGGAATGTGTTCTTTCTTGAGTATGCGCTTGTATTTGGAATGTTCGTATTTGCTTAGGCTCCGAGCCTTTTGATTGGTGCTCAGAAAACCCCTCTTGATTGGTCCTTCCAAAACTTTCTGATTGGTGGACTGGAGCACCCCAGAACGCTGCTGAACCCAATATAAGCGGCAACCGAGGGGCTCCCGGATACCAAGCCCTGGACATCTCCCTGCCTCTGGAGGCCAACCTGTACGTCCGACCCACTTCGGCTGTGAAGTCTTCCGCCCGCTAACTCGCAAACGTGGGACCCCTTACGGCTGTGGAGGAGTTCGGCTCGCCCGCCTTTGTGTGGATCCTTGTTTGTCGAGTTTGGCTGTGGTCGGGGCCCCCGCTGAGGGTGTGTGTGGTCGAGGAGGACGGAAGGGGAAGTCGCCAGAGGTTAGGATTATTCCCCCAACACTTACTGACGAATTGCCCATATCTGTTGTAAACGATTTAATATCCTATTCCTTAAATAAACAGTTGTTTGTTAACATCAGTATCGTTCATCAACGAAGAAGAGGACACCTAGAATTTTCTTCGCGACAATATGTTACGGCCAGATTGTTTGGTCACACAAATGATCACTGAAGCAAGCGCGTCGTTCTGTGCCGTAATAACTATGTAAAACGCTTGCTGGCCTGCACTTTGACGCTGATACGCTTCACGTCGTCGTCGTGATTTATCATACTTTCAAGATGACACTATGTTTTCATTCCTAGTCACTGAGATATCGATGCCTCTCCGGCAAGGGTCTGCGTGCTAACTCGAGCAACTGGAGATGTCGATCAAGGCTTTGCCCGGGCACTCTTGTGCTTCCAAAATAACACAGAAAGCTGTCTCCGAGAAGTTTACCATGGTGTAGGCGTAACAACACGTAACAGCGAAGACTGAGAGAAAGAACACACAATACAAGACGAACCCTGACTCGAAACTAAATGTTTAATAGGGAAAACAGAAAACAGGAAAACATAAAAGGCACACTCAATCACGCAAGCGCCACACAAACTGTCTCGTCACAAAGGGACATCATCGATCAAAGCATCGCTAACCCCCCGCTCCCCTTTTCCCCCATTCGTAGTCAAAAAAAAGCATTTCTTTTTCCGATAGCGACACCAATGGAATGCTGACAGATTGCGCTCCGCAATTAACAATGTGGAACGCCTCTGTCACTTTTCTCGTCACCTTATCTCGGTGCTTTCCTAAGATAACGGCCTCATCGAAGGACGGTTTGCGCTTGCAAGTCCCGCAGTGCACCGATAGACTGCCGCCGACCGTTGCTCTCAGGGAGTAGTCGTGCACCCTGGGCCTGTCGTTTAAGCATCTACCGGTTTGTCCAATAAATACCTTCCCACAAGAGACGGGTATCTTGTATACAACAGCCGAAGTACAAGGCACAAACGGTTTGGCATGCTTTTAGCTACAACTGATTTTTGGTAGCCCCTATGCCTTCAAGTTGACCTTCGAACAAATTTGACCCATTCTCTGGAGAAGGGGGGGGGGGGGGGGGGCGAAAACACAACCGGGATGCCATACCGGCCTCCTACTGTTTTTCAAATTATGAGATATCTTTTGTTGTCACCTTATCTCGGTGCTTTCATAGGAAAGCGGTATCATCGAAGGACGGTTTGCGCCTGCAAGTCCCTCAGTGCAAACCGTCCTTCGATGAGACCGCTATCTCAGACCGCTATCTTCCACCAGCTAGCCCAGCTCTCTACTTTGTTTCCAAGAAAAGAAACTTGGTCGTCACCTACTTAACGCTACGCCGTCGCGTGCTCCATCAGAAAGGACCACTGGACCCGCAAAGCTATCATGTTGTCTGCTGGCAAAGAAAAACGGTTGGAAAACTATACTGTGGGTTTTTATGATCGCTTTATGGGACTAAAACAATCGAAAAAGTAATAATAGTTCGATATTGAGAAGACAGCATGCTTACAAAAAATTATTCACCTTTTTATCAGACAAATTCTAAGCTTGCGTCGAGCTCCCATGCATTCGTCCAGAGCAACGGCCTAGCAACGGTTTGCTTAGAGCAGCGCGCCATGTTGTGATGTTATCACTTACAAGGTAACTAGCAAAACTATATTGTTTTATTATTTATTTAGTTATTCGCTCTTTTCTGCAAGGTGCATCAACTTGTTCTCACTTTCTGCTCATGCGCGCACAAGCTGAATGAACTTCAGTAGACATTTCGTCAAACTTTCGAAAAGATCTCACCTGGTCAAACTCAAACTTGACAGGCTCACAACATTTCTAGTCAATTCTCACGCCCCTGTTAAGACTCTCTGACGCCCAACATGTCTACAAGGTAGAGCGGTTCATATTGTGCCTCCCTAAGCAAAAGGACCCGATACACTGAAATCGTTAACGCTGGCGCACGTCCCAAGTTTGCTAGGAGTGCCACCTCTGTTAATTCGACATGCTGTTTTAGATACTACGAATTCAAAGCTTTTTAAATGCAAAATTTTGAATTCGAGTTTTTATACCTGCGAGTAATAAAAATGCCAGCAAATCGAAACATCAGCCTGTCCTGAACTTGCTTGAATGGTTACGTTTATTGATCAATTCCTAAGCCGGCGTTTTGTTTACACCGTGAGAACTGCACAGACCGGTTGCCGGGGAATTGTATATTTAAGCGTACAATTGGTACCTTTAATAGATAGAAACCTTCCTTCAACTTCGTTTTAGAATATTAAGCTGGGGTGAATGCACAGTTTTGAGGGGAGACGGGGCTCCTGCCAAGCCAAACTGAATTAGACGTTCGTGTTTAGAAAGCGAAAACTCGATCTGCCTTTGTTAAATTGCGACATTCTTTTACGCTGTAGATGATGGGGCATTGAACATGCACCGCGCAGTTATACACCACCGCAAGCCGGTAGGATGCCCATCCTAATTGAAACGGGCAGGAGTGGGCACTGAACCCAGAATCCCTGGGTGCTGCGCAGAGATAGCAGAAATTATATTACGGTAATGGAATCAGTGTAATCAAATTACTTTTTGTTGTAACGAGTAATGAAGTTAATTAATTTTTCTGGGCAGGTAATTTAGTAAAATAATGAATTACGTCCAGGCGGTAATTTTGAAGAAATAACTCGTTACTTTTGTTTTTCGCGATGCCTGGCTATTTGATGGGGCATTGAACGAGCACCGCGCAGTTATACACCACCGCAAGCCGGTAGGATGCCCATCCTAATTGAAACGGGCAGGAGTGGGCACTGAACCCAGAATCCCTGGGTGCTGCGCAGAGATAGCAGAAATTATATTACGGTAATGGAATCAGTGTAATCAAATTACTTTTTGTTGTAACGAGTAATGAAGTTAATTAATTTTTCTGGGCAGGTAATTTAGTAAAATAATGAATTACGTCCAGGCGGTAATTTTGAAGAAATAACTCGTTACTTTTGTTTTTCGCGATGCCTGGCTATTTGATGGGGCATTGAACGTG